>JAJEJO010005023.1:167585-207733 GCA_020662805.1 Glaucomys volans | reverse complement strand
AAACACCAAATGCAAAAATAAAAGATTAGTAAATTCAAATGTTTAAAAATTCCAAATTATTTCAAACACCTTACACAAAGTCAAAAATTAAAGGATATACTGGAATATTTACAATACGTATGGCATATAAAGAGCCAATTTCCTCAATATACAATGAGTTCTTACTAATCAATGCAAAATGTTTAAGAATCCATTAGAAAAATAAGAATTCTACCAAGAGTTCACAGAAAAGGAAATATAATTTACCTTTAAACATGCTCAGCTTTGCTCATAAATAGATAATCTAAAAATGAAACTACAGTGGAACAACCATTTTCACCTATGAAATTGGCAAATTAAAAAAAAAACTATAATACTCTGGGTTGATGAAATTATGTGAACGACAGTTGTTTCACACATTATTGATAAAGAAAATGTAAACTGGTACAATCTCCAAAAAGTGCAAATTGGCAGTATGTATATTTCCTTTGCTCCAGAAATCGTATTTTTAGAAATGTATCTGCAAGAATACTTGCACATGCACAATGGTATATACACAAAGCTACTCAACACAGTACAGTTCATAATAACAAAAACTAAGAGAAAATGTCCACTGATGTTTAAATCCATAACTGAAAACCAACTGTGAAAAATGAGACATGATACTGCATTCATGTAGAATGAGTTTCAAGATGACAAATAAAATGTGTACTGTGCTCCACTTCTAAACAAAGAAATAAAAGTGATTTGTAATTATATGCATAGAATCTCTCTGGAAGAATACACAATCATAACAGTGGTTCCATATGGAGAAGATAACTGAGAAACTGAAGAAAGAGAACTAAGGAAACAGACTTTTGGGTGTGTTCGGTGCTGGGAATCAAACCCAGGGACTCCTGCATGACAGGCAAACATTCTACTACTGAACTACATCCCAGCCCTGGAAGATAGGTATTTTTACACCGTATATATCCTTATGTAGCTTATGAATTATATGTCATGTTCCTGTGTCATCTATTTGTTTTTGTTTGTTTCATTTTGTGGTCCTACGGATTGAATCCAGGGGTGCTTTCCACAGAACTATATCCCCAATCCTTTTCTTTTTTAATTTTGACACAAGGTCTTGCTAAGGAGATGAGGCAACCTCAAACTTGTGATCCTCCTGCCTCAGTCTTCCTCATCTGTTTTTTGTTGTTGTTGTTGTTGTTTTTCTTTTTTGGTACTAGGGATTGAACCCAGGGGCGCTTAACCACTGAGCCACATACCCAGACCATTTTATTTTTTATTTTGAGGCAGGGTCTCACCAAGTTGCTTAGGGACTTGCTAAATTGCTAAGGCTGGCTTCATTAGTTGCTGGGATTACAGGAGTGTTACCACCATGCCCAGCTACTCATCTGTTTTTAATTAAGAAAAAAATATCTTAAATAAAACATTTTTTATTAAGACCAAATTAATCTAAAACAAAAAAATTGCAGGGATTCTGAAATTGTTTAAGGAAATCCCCAGTCAAATCATTGTCAAGTGTTACCTTTACAAACTACTAATGTCCAAATATGCATCACCCAAGACACAGCAATATGTTCTCAGGGCAGAAAAATATTCCCTTGTGGATCAGTTAAGTAGGAGGTAGTTGTTGTTTAATTATAGCTATTTTAAGGGTCATTTGAAATGCACATGTTATGAAATGACCTGTAATTAGTGACAACTGCATATCTGTGAGACTTTTTCAATTTAAATTTTATCATTTTCCTATCTTTAATGACCCTACTTTTTCCATTTCAACCTTTCTAAATTTCCCCATTCCTTCTGTTATTCCTCTGTTTCTATTTGGTGTTTAAGATAACCAATTAAACTCAATCAAGAAAATACTTTGCCGGGCACGGTGGCGCACACCTGTAATCCCAGCACTTGGGAGGCTGAGGCAGGAGGATCACAAGTTCAAAGCCAGCCTCAGCAACTTAGCAAGGACCTAACTCAGTGAGACCCTGTCTCTAAATAAAATACAAAATAGGGCTGGGGATGTGGCTCAGTGGTGGAGTGCCCCTGGGTTCAATCTCCAGTACCAAAAAGAAAATAAAGAAAAAAAGAAAAAGAAAATACTTTGCTTCTTATGTTGCTGATCAATGATTCCAAGCAACACTTTGATACTTTTTAATGCTACGAACAAATACCTATCACAATAGTATTTCTATCTACTACAAAAATCTCAATTCTTAGAGCCCAGCATTCTCTCAGTCCCCAAATATCTGTCACAACAGCAGCCAAGCCCTGGGCTGACAGCTGCCTTTTCAGTGTTCCTTCTGCTTTTCGTTATGATTTCCAATGAGTCAACAGGAAGGTATTCTGAGTAAAGAAGAAATAGAGGCCTTTAGACAAATCTTTCCTCCACCCACAACCTCCCCAAAATACAGTTCTTGCCAAATGATCCAAGGCAATTTCCAATTCAATTTGCCACTCCTGTCCGTATGAGGTCACCATTCAACAAATGAGAAGCTGGTAGATGGGAACGTCTAAGAGGAATCCAATGCAGATAACAGGTTATGAAGAAGAAAAACAATCAGGAAGAGTCCAACAATCTAGTTAGATACAAAAATACTTGAGACAAACTGGAGACTTGCCCCCATGTAGAGGTAAGTTGAGAGATTCTGTAATAAGAGGCAGGAAACAGATCTAATTCTGTCAGCCACTTGACAGCTAGACCAATTACTCGGTGTCTCTGGGTACCAGTTAACTTGACTGGACTTAAATCTTTCCCCTTCCATGCCTATAGAGGCTAACAGCACTAGCACTAATGCTACACAGACCTGGGTTTGAATTCCTCAGATAGTTATACAACCTTGGGATAAGTGACATTAACTCATTTTCTCCTCTTTAAAATAAAATGAGGACTCGGGGTGCAGCTCAGTGGTAAGGGCACTTGCCTCGCAAGTAAAGGCCTGGGTTCAATCCCCAACATAACAATTATGTCTATCTCAGTACAGTTCTAATACACATTTCATCATCATTCTGCCTAATTAATGATAGTTACTACTGTTGTCATTATTTGTAGAAATAGAAGCACCACTACAGCAGTAGCAAATTGACATGGTAGTTAAGAGCACTGGCTTTGGAGTGCTTGCCAAACCTGAAATCTGGTTCTACCACTTATGAGAAGGGTAACTAACCTCTGAGCTTTGTTTTCCTATTTGTTAAATGTAAATAAGAAGCACCTCACAGGCATCAAGAGAAACTAATCAGATAAAAGCATATAAAGTGTTTAACAAAGGGCCTAGCACATCATAACTACTCAATAAATGGTCCTAATAGGACAGTGAGGAAGAGGGAAAAGCAAGAGTAAGACATTGACTTTAGGACATGGAACATATTTTCATTCATGATGAAAATGGCACATTTGGGGGGCATTTGACTTTGAAGGGAATTTTGGTTTTTAACTCTCTTAAAGGCAGAGGATTGAAGTGTCTATTTAAAAAAAAAAAGTCTTGTTGAAATAGCCAATTCTTCCTAACATACGGTTATAAGAAATTTTTAAAAAATTCAAACTTAAATAAGTAAACTATTACTCTTCAAAATAAACCATTAATCAGATTGTTGACTTCTAGGTTTAAATTTTTTTTTAATTGAAACACTGTCAAAGCCACTGCTAGGAGCCTTGCAGAAGAAAAATCAAGCAGTAGAGGTCTAATTTGATCAGGTAGGCCAAGAGCCCTCAGCATTCAATTGGTACTTCACTCAACTTGCTCAAAGATATGGTCTCTAGGCAACCAAGTCCCAAACTAAACAAACAGCCACAAGAATATGAATCACTTCCCGAAGGTCTCATTTTGCCTACCAGCAATTTCTTACCTTGTCAAGGGTTTTATTTAGGCGGCCCTAACTGGAAACAACCAAAAGTCCATCAAATACCACAAAGCTTAAAGCAAAACAAGGCCTGCAACCAACAGGTATTCACCCATTGCTACATCGTGAAGCAGAAGATATACTAAAATCAGAGACAAGTCAGAAAATCAAATTCCTAGAACATGGCAACTTGGGACCTCAAATATATTTTCATTATTTTGTCAACAGGGATTTTAAAATATATAAGCACAATTACTGTTTTGATCTCTTAAGACCAGAAAACATACTTGCCAAATTAGGTCAAACTAATGGGCCACCTAGCCCAGTAAGACTTTCCCAACATTTTTTTTTTTTAATATTTTGAGATGTAGATGCACGCAATACCTTCATTTGTTTGTTTGTTTGTTTGTTTAGTGATGCTGGGGATTGAACTCAGGGCCTTGTACATGTGAGGCAAACACTCCATCACTGAGCTACAACTCCAGCCCAAAACTTCCCCAACCTTGACTGGTGGACAATCCATACACTCAGTTAACCAGCTAATAGTAGTCTCTAGCAGTCAAATCCATCTTAACCTCTACTGATTGTAAGGAGAACTGTTAAAGTACTGAACCTAACACTCTTGGTAACTCACTCCTTTCCACCTCAAATAGGATTTTTTATGTATCACACTATTCTTCATAAACTAAATAAGGTCACCTAATTTATTTAAAAGAGTAGAGAGGGAAAAGGACTTAAAGTTCAAAATGAAAATTACAACAGGAAAAAGCAATTACTAATAACAGTACCAAGAAAAAAAAGACTACAGAAAAACAAAGCAGTGAAAAAAAGATATGCGTGAAGCACACATCTAGAATGAATGTTCTACCCAGCAACTCAGGAGGCTGAGACAGGATGATAGCAAGTCGAGGCCAGCCTTGGGAACTTAGTAAGACCCTGCCTCAAAATAAAAAAATAAAATGGGTTGGGGGTGTGGTTCAGTGGTTAAGCACTTCTAGGTTCAATGATCAGTACCAAAAATAAAAAAATAAATAAGTACTTCCAAAAAGTTAAAAAAAAAAATTAACGTTCTAGATGATTTTGTTATGATTTAACATAAGCAAAGAAATGAAGAGGCATAAAAGAAACAATGCAGACCTCACCCCCAAGACAGAACTAATGAATCAGAACCAATTATTACAGGTATAATGAATAAATTCCTAGAACTAAAATAAACAAAAAAGATACTATAAATCAAGAAAAATCTTGGGTTAGGGATATAACTCAGTGGTAAAGCACTTGCCTAGCATGCATGAGGCCCTGGGTTGAAACCCCAGCACAACACACACATACACAAAGTAAACTCCATAAAATTTTAAACTGTACAATGAAACAAATTAAATGAAAAATCAAGGAACAATGTTTGCAACAAATATTAGAAAGTTAACATGCATATTTTAAGAGATCACAAAAGTTAATATCATAATACTGGAAGAGGAAAAATGATAAACAGGAAATTTGCATAAGAAAATAAAATTGATAAACAAATATGTAGGAAAATGCTTAACCACTCCAGTAACCAAAGCAGTATAATTTTAAACTGGAATAAACTTAAATAAATTATACATATTATACAGACATTGAAAAGAAGAATTAAGTAGGGCATGGTGGCACATGCCTGTAATGGCAGTTACTCAGGAGTCTGAGCAGGAGAATCAAAAATTCAAAGTCAGCCTCAGCAATTTAGCAAGGCCCTCAGCAGCAAGTTCCTGTGACACCCTGTCTGGAATAAAATAATAATAATAATAATAATAAGTAAAAAGGAATAGAGATGCAGCTCAGTGGTTAAATTCACCTTTGGGTTCAATCCTCAGTACCAAAAAAAAAAAAAAAAAAATTAAGAAAGAGCAATTTAGACAGGAATGATGCAGCACACACCGGTAATTTCAACAACCCGGAAGGCTGAGGCCAGAGGATTCCAAGCTCAAGGCCAGCTTCAGCAATTTAGCAAGGCCCTAAACAACTTAGTGAGACCCTGTCTTAAAATGAAAAAATTAAATAAAAAGGGCTAGAGATGTGGCTTAGTGGTTAAGCACCCCTGGGTTGAATCCTGGGTACCAACAAATAATTTTTAAAAATTTTAAAAATAAAAGAAAGAAATGAAACAATTACTTAAATTTGTGGCTACATTTTTAAATTATGTACTTACAGATTTTTCTTAATCTCTTCTTTACTTTTTCTTTATTATAAAATTAATTACCATTATAAAAAGCATTTTTTATATATAGTACACAGAAAATAAAAAGGAAAAGTCTTGGGTTGGGGGCATGATTCAGTGGTAGAGCATTTGCCTAACACATGGAAGGTCCTGGATTCAATTCCTAATACTTCCAAAAAAGGAAGTCTTCTCACACCTTCCACCCCCATTCCACTCCTTAGAGGTATCCTGTTCTGGTGTTTCCTTTCAGACTAAGTTTAAATCTGAAGTGAAAAAAATAGGGATACCAACTTTTAGGATCTTGAAAATGCCTAGAATATTCCCCCCCAAAAATATACTAACACCTCATTATCTTCATATTAAATCTGCTTTTGCCAGTAAATGTGTATGAAAAACACATATTATTTTTCTGTATTTCACCATGCCAGGCACCTAAATCTCACAGCAACTCTGTAAAATACATAGAATTCCCATTCTGCAAAGTACAAATTCAGGCTTACTCTTCGCGGTTAATAAGCCCCTTGCAAAACCAGAATCAGAAGGCATACCAGCCAAAACTCAATTCTGATTCTTTTCACTTCACCAAGATATCCCAACATTCAAGATGTGCAAGGACATTTTGTTCAACTTTTTGAATTTGTTTTGCTAATTATAAGTATCATGAATGTAGTCATATGACTTTTCTTAGTAATATTGATATCTATTAACTGCCTTTTTTTTGGTGGTGGTGGTGCTGGGGATTGAATCCAGGGCCTTGTGCATGCCAGGCAAGCAATCTACCAACTGAGCTATATCCCCAGCCCTATTAGCTGCCTTTTAACAGACTACTCTCCACCCATTTTTTTGGTGGAGGTGGGGGATTGAATCTAGGGCCTGTATGCTAAGCATGAGCTGTACTCCTGAGCTACAATCCCAGCTCCACATCTTTCTTTCTTTTAAATTCCAGATCCACCTTTCTTAACGTTAAGTATTAAATTTTGCAAAATGTTTCAGCTACGAATTAGGGAAAAAACCTTTTGATGACCACACTAAGAACTAATACTCCCATTTGTTACATTGTTACTGTAAGAAAGCACTTAGTTTCAAAGACTTTAACAAATAACACTTTTAAATGCAACCCATTTCTTAGGGTGGAGTCTGTCCAAGGCAGTTGAACTAAAATGTTTCAAAAAAAAGAATGTGGGGGCTGGGGATATAGCTCAGTTGGTAGAGTGCTTAACCTCCTAAACACAAGGCCCTGGGTTCAATTCCCGGCACCGCAAAAAAATTAAAAATAAAAAAAGAGAATGCAGTTTCCCTCTATATCACCATTTTAAGAGTAAAGGATTAATGCCATTCCATAATCTCCCCTTGAGAATGATGACTACACAAATGCGTCTAGTTCCTAGTCCCAAAGGGCCATTAAGTAGCTATATGCCATAGGTCCTGAATCACACTGGGTCTGCTGCAATGACTAGTTTTCTTGCCTATAAAAGAAGAGATTGGGTCAATCTCCTAAAAATGATGTCCCTTAATATTTACACCACCACTCCAACACACAAACCCACTATACTGAGGATGCAACCCAGGGCATCACACACACTAGTCAAGCACTCTACTGAGCTATATTTCTAGGTCCCACCCATCCCCTCTTTTTTTTTTTTTTTTTTTTTTTTGGTATTAGGGATTGAACCCAGGGGCACTTTCCACTTAGCTACCTCTCCAGCCCTTTTATTTTTTTGAGACAAGATCTCACTAAATTGCTGAGGCTGCCCTATAGCTTATAATCCTCCTGCCTCAGCCTCCCTGGTTGCTGAGATTACAGAAGGTACCACTATGCCTGGCCCCACCCCTTTTTATTTTGAGACAGGGTGTCACTAAATTGACAAGGCTGGCCTCCATTTGCAATCCTCCTGCCTTAGCCTCCTAAGTAGCTAGGTTTACAGAGGTGTAATTTCCTCAATCTTTAAGTGATGCTTCTCATCTGAAAATCCTAGAAGGTGGTGGTCATGGTATTCTTCCTAGTTACCTCACCTATTCATTTTGTGTTCTTGCCTCTTAAAAGTCTTAACTTCTGTTTCCATGATCACAGTGTGCCATCCTGGAAATATCGAATGTTCCTGGAATTCTAATACCATTTAGAGGCAGAGGAGATCTGAAGAACACAACCCAGAAAATGTTCTATGCCAATACAGATATGTACACAAAAGAGAATTTGTTCTCAAGAACTGATTTTTTTCCAAGATACTTTTTCAATTCCTCTTAATTACAGAAGGCAAAAATGCTATAGTATTTGGTGTTAAACTGTTAACACTGTGTAGTTTCTCACACTCTCCAAGACGTCACAAGTCAGTATTTTCCCTTCTACAAGGGAAGGAAAGTAGAGGAATTTATAACCATGAAGCAGGAAAAAGGTGATCCAGAACAGACTTAAAAATACATACCAAGAAGTCTCTGAAAGAAGGAATCCTAAACAGACAAGCACAGCAGGTATGGGAATTAACCTTCCAATGACCTTTAGCCTAACAGAATTTTCCTCCATTTTCAGAACCACTTATACTTCCTCCACACCTACAGTCTTCCCTATTCTTCATTCCTGATGTATTTTCCTCTTGGTTCTTTTTCTTTTCACTTGAATCTTCTTCTTCTGATCTTTCTCTTTTACTTTTCTCCTGTCCCTCACATATTTAAAGATCACCTCTTTCAGCTGGGTAAAAATGGTATTCATCACTCCCATACAACTGCTCCACAGCCAATCCAAATGTAAAGACAATCAGAACAGGCGAAAGAATGAAAGTAAATGCATATTTAAGCATAAATAATAACTTAAGATGTCTTTTAAGTCCTTGCTCCATGGTACAGCCCTTAGCAAAAAGCCTTAAATCTTTCATTAGAACAACAGCTTAATTTCCATATTGAAACTACTTTTCAAAAAATAAACAGAAACCTCTGTATGTTCTATTTCCCAACCACCCCCAATGTATATTTTTATGAAGTTTCCCTTAAATTTTCCCACTTAACCCTTTGAGGAAATACAAACCCATACCCACACAGTTGTCACATGCTCATACTCACTCGTTCTACACACTCTCCTTTTTCTCAAGAAAGAGCTGTAGTAAAGGCACAGGGGGGAATAGAGTGCCCCAGGATACACAATGGGGCCACTGTACTAAAAGGTGGAGTTTTTAGTGGGAGGAGTAAAGACATTATAAATAGAACTGAAGAGGGGAACCTTTTCTCCCTTGAGTCTCTCTGATCTTCATTTCTGGTTTTGGAGCCACTATAAATCCCAGTCCTTGGGGCTCCTTCAACTTGAGAGGAAACTGGACCAGGCCAACCCAAAAAGGCAAATTTGGGCCTTGTGCTAGAGAGGAAAGAGGAACCCTAGGAGCACACAATATGTGCAGCCCAGCTCCTCAGGGCACAAACAACTGGGAGAGGAAGCCCTGGCTAATAACTAAAAGCATGCCAATCACCTGTGGGCCGCCAAAAAATTTTTTAGGAGTAGCAGCAACCACATTAGGTGGCTCATAAGGCTCCAATCCCCCTTTTCTCTCCACAAAATTCCCAGGTTTCCTCATACTATTTGGATGTAAAATCTAAAAAGGTGTTTCCAAAGTTGATTTTCTAATCAAAGTTTTAAACAAAAATCACATCCAGATTTTTATGATTGCCTACATAAAATAAACCAGGGGCATTTTCACAATTCTAGGCCAATAGCAGAGCATGCCAGAGCAATAATGCAAGTATTATGCCCTCCCTTTTCACCCAAAGTATTAAAAAAGAAAAAATAAAGACTATCATAAATATCTCTACTACTTGAGTCACTTCCTAAGCACCCAACTAAAAAACACACCATGGGATAATAGCCCTTAGATGGATTTTTAAAGCAAATGGGCCACTTTTCTATACTGGAAAAAAATACCTGACAGAAAAGAACATACCCTGGAGTAGATGCAAATGAAATGCCTTGCCAGTGCAGCAACTGAGAAAGGGAATACAGTGAAGAGTATCATTCTGTCCTGGCTATCATATCTCAGTATGAAGCAGAGTTCTTTAAAAAAATCATTATTATTATTTTTTGGAGACAGTGTCTCACTATGTTGCCCAGGCTGGCATCAAACTCACAACCCTCAGGCAGGCACAGAGATGCACACTCAAGATCCTAACAGCATGGGAAGTTGAAGCAGGAGAATCACAAGTTTGTGGGCAGCCTTTGCAACTTAGCCAGAACCTGTCTCAAAATAAAATTTTTTTAAAAAGGACTGGGAAGATGGCTCAGTGGTAAAGCACCCTGGGTTCAATTCCCAGTACTAAAAAAGATCTTGCAACTCTCTTTCTTCAGGCTCCCAAGAGGCTGGGATTGCAGGTGTGCATCACCACACCCAATTCTAAAAACATTTTAAACTCTGTTTCTCAATGAGGAGGAGAACCATCAGAACCACTAGAAGCTTTTAAAATACATAGGTGTGGAGCTAGGGATGTGGATCAGTGGCAGAACACGCTTTCCTAGCATGTGCAAGGCCCTGGGCTCAATTCCTAGCATGCATACACAAAACAACAACAAATAAAATATGTGAGTATAACCCCTCCACGCCAGATCTCCTGAACCAGAATCTTTGTGGTAAGGCCCAGATATCTGTATTTGTTTTAAAGTTCTCCAGGTGATTTTAATGCACACACCTAAAGAACCACTGCACAAAATGATGGAAACTATTCCCTGATCAAGAAACTACAAATAGACCAAGAAAACTCAGGTCTCAGTTTCTAAACTTCCATTTAATAAGGTAATCATCAGTATCACTAATCCCAACATAAATCATTACTAATATCCCTACCCTGGTTTCCCAAAAGGGCTTTAAACTCAGAAAAGCAGCCTAGATTCAAGAAGGCATACCCAAATGCATGCTAGTGGTTATCACGGGGAAAGGAAAAAGAATGGAACTGAAGAGGGGAACCAAGGGCTATTACTTTTTTCTTCTTTTTTCTTTTCTTCATTTTTTAGAGGAAGGGAAATATCTGAAGGGTTAACAGGTTAGTCCTAGGATACAAACATATTTGTTATTGGTTCTCTGGACTATCCTGTAGTATTTAAGATTTTCAGAATTAGCCAGACGCAGTGGAGCACTCCCAAAATCCAAGCAACTCAGGAGGCTGAGGCAGGAGGATTGCAAATGTTGAGGTCAGCCTAGGCAACTTAAAGAAACCCTGTCTCAAAATAATGGGAATTTAGCTCAGTGGCAGAGAGTTTGCCTAGCATGCACAAAACTCTGGGTTTGTTCCCTAGAACCAAGGGGAAAAAATAAAAAAATAAAAAAGATTTTCAGAATTATTAAAACAAAATACCCAACACTACTCTTGTTTATTAACCCCGTTTGAAACATCCTTGATTTTCATTAAAATTTGCTGACAAATACCTTTATTATTCCTCACTAGACTTTCCACAAAGCTCACTTAAAGAACACATAATCTACAATTACATCTACTTCTCCTGGGACAATGCAAAGGAACATAAGCACCAAAACAAAAGAAATGAATTCCTGATAGTAAACTGACACCATTAACCCAGGTCTTGAGGCATCTGAAAAAGAAAAACTGGAGTTGTACATTCACTTCACAAAGAATGCAGACGGATGTTGCCTTTGGTAAACCATCTTCAAACATTGCCAAATGGAAGGACCAATACCCACAGCACTACCCTTCTAAGCCTCCCAAACCTAATACCACTCTACAAGTCATAGGGGGAGGAGATTCAATTCATACATAAATCAAAACCAGTGAAGAATCAGCAAAACATTAAGATCAAGAACTTCAAACTCAAACTTCTATTTCTCTCAAATAGCTGGCAATACCCAAAACAAGCCCCATAAGTATAAATCCAAACAGCTCAACTGTAGAAAATGTTTAGGATACATAAATTCTCATCACAGTGTTTCATGATAAGCTACCAACAAGGCTACTTGCTCCCATGAATAAATGCCCTATCTATACTTATCCCTTCAACTACCAACCTCCCACAATCTCACATACAAAACACAGAGAAATCTTTATCTCTGCTCACAGCATATCAGTTCCCTTCTCCCAATCTTTTCTCCAGCCGGCCCATCTTTACCTTTTGGCTTCTTCCAAATGACAAAGGTACTCATAAGCCACATTCTGACGTCTCCTTTCATCCATCTCCTCTGCAGTGAGTCTCTCATTATCCAGGACAGCTAAAACATGAAAGAAAGAATGTAAATACCAGGATCTGTAATCTTCCTCAGTGATAAAAAAAAATGCCACAGCCATCAAATTCCTGCTAGTCACTTTGAAGATCAGGTGGTTGTGTGGATAGCCAGGTGTACAATGACTTTCCTAAAAAGAGACCTATGGAAGTTGTGTGTGATAGTGCACACCTGTAATCCCAGCTACTCAAGGTGGCTGAGGTAGGAGGATCACAAGTTCAAGGCCAGCCTGAGCAATTGAGCCAGATTCTGTCTCAAAATAAAAAAGGAGCCGGGCGCCATAGAGCACACCTGTAATCCCAGCGGCTCAGGAGGCAGAGGCAGGAGGATCGCTAGTTCAAAGCCAGCCTCAGCAATTTAGCGAGGCCCTAGGCAACTCAGTGAGACCCTGTCTCTAAATAAAACACAAAATAGGGCTGGGGATGTGGCTCAGTGATGGAGTGTCCCTGGGTTCAATCCCTAGTACTAATAAATAAATAAATAAATAAAATAAAAAAGGGTTGGGGATATAACTCAGTGCCCAAGGCCCCAGTATGGCAAAAAAAAAAAAAAAAGAAAAAAGAAAAAGAAAAAGAAAAGAAAAGAGAGAGGGGGAGAGACCTATAAGGATTCAACTATATTCATCTTGCCATTTATTAAAAATGTACAGTAATATGAAAATGTGCAAGAATTTATTGTAATCTTGAAAAATATAGACTTGAGATTTGGGCCTACTTTTGTTCTTATGTTGGATCTCTTTCTAAATACAGAGCTCATCATGTTTCCCCTTTTATTAATAACCAAAGCCAGGAGTTATTGAGAACTAAGTGGTAGTAATTGTGCTAAGCATTTTACATGCATTCTCTCCCTGAAGCCCACAACAATCCTATGATCATCAGTTCTTATTTTACAGATGAGGAAATTGAGGCCTATGAGCTCAGCCCCAGGGCTAATTAAGAGGAGGGACCTAATAGAAGAGAAAATAGGTCCAAATCTTCATCACGTTGGCCTAGGACCAGATTTCCTTAACATGACTCCCAAAGCACAAGAAATAAAAGCAGGAATCAATGATTGGGATAGAGTCAAACTAAAAAGCTTTTTCTCAGCAAAGGAAACAATCAGCAATGTGAAGAGAGAGCCTTCAGAGTGGGAGAAAATCTTTGCCACACACACTTCAGATAGAGCACTAATCTCCAGAATCTACAAAGTGCTCAAAAATCTTTACACCAAGAATACTAATAACCCAATCAATAAATGGGCCAAGGAAATGAACAGACACTTTACAGAGGAAGATATACAAGCAATCAACAGATTTATGAAAAAATGTTCAACATCCTCCTTATAAGAGAAATGCAAATCAAAACCACCTTAAGATTTCATCTTACCCCAATTAGAATGTCTTTTATTAAGAATACAGGCAACAACAGGTGTTGGCGAGGATGTGGGGAAAAGGGTACACTCATTGTGGTGGGAGTGTAAGTTGGTGCAGCCACTCTGGAAAGCAGTGTGGAGGTTCCTTAGAAAACTTGGAATGGATCCACCATTTGACCCAGCTATCCCACTCCTTGGCCTATACCCAAAGGACTTAAAATCAGATTACTATAGCCATGCATCCACATCAATGTTCATAGCTGCTCAATTCACAATAGCTAGATTGTGGAACCAATCTAGATGTCCTTCAATAGATGAATGGATAAAGAAACTGTGGTATATATACACAATGGAATATTACTCAGCCATAAAGAATAAAATTATGGCATTTGTAGGTAAATGGATGATGTTGGAGACTATTATGCTAAGTGAGATTAGCCAATCCCCAAAATCCAAAGGTGGAATGGTCTCTCTGATAAGTGAATGATGATGCATAATGTGGGGTGGAATGATGGCAAGAATGGAGAAAGAATAGAGAGCATAAAGGGAAGGGAGGGGTGGGTTTGAGGTTGGGGGGTAAGAATAATAACAGTATGTGTGACAGATATCATTGCCCTGTGTACATATATGAATGCACAGATCGGGTGACTCTACTTTATGTACAACCAGAAAAACAATTGCTGTACTCCATTTGTGTTCAATGAATCAAAAAATTAAATAAAAATTTTTTAAAAAAAGAGGAGGGGCTTGGGTTCAAATGCAGACAGGCTTCTTGACCCAAGGGCTTAACCTTGAAGCTATCTGCCTCCTTTACTAGCACCCAAGGTATTAAATTCCTAACTCCTTGGGGAGGCAATCAAGGCCTTTGGAGTCTGGCCTCAACTACTTTTGGAAACTTCTCCTCTTTCCTCCCACCACTGTGCACACCACACCACTCAGTTCCCCACACAACACACAGTGTTCCTGTACTCTTCCACACCCTAGCTGGTGTCAAACTTCTCTGCACAGTCTCATTCAAGAATATTCAAATGTCACCACCTATGTTCACAATGACTTCCCCAAACCTCTTCGCCTCATCCACATTACTCTGTATGCCTGTTATCAAATCTCTTGTCTTTATTGCACCTTATTATCATTAGCTTGAACACCTGTCCCTTTGATTAAAAAAATTCTTTGAAGGCAGGGCCTGGTCTTATCCCTAATTTCACAAATGTGGTTGAATGAAATTATCCTTTTTAAAAAGACCATTATTCCCAGAATGTAAAATAAAAATCGAAAACCTTGAGACCCCAAAGGAGACTCTAGTAGCCAATGGTAACCACCTCACCCACAGTTCATTGATGTCTAAAGGATGGCGAAAGAAAATAAGGAAGTCAGGGGTTTTCGGTGGCTTTTTTTTTTTTTTCCTTTGACTTTTGAAATCCTGAGGAGAGAACTAAGCCCGAGAAAGATGAAGTGACTTGCCCAGGACCGCACCTCGCCTAGCCTGGGGCCATGCGGGTCTGGATCCCGGGTCTACCTCGCAGGCACCACTCCGGGCACACTTTTCCAAGAAGCCCGAGCGGAGCCCCAGTCTCCGGTCCCGGGACACGCCCTGCCCGGTCCTCCTGCCACCTCACCCCAGGCCATCTCCCTCAATCTCGGCCGAGCTGGGCTGCGAGAGGCACCGGTGGGGCTCCTTCTGCCGCAGAGGGAGCTGAGGCAGGGAGGCCTCCGGGGTACTACCCGCCTCCAAGCCGGAGGGGGCGCGGGACCGGGCCTCCCGCCCTCCACCCAGCCAAGCCGGCTCTTCCGGGTCCGCGCGGCCGGCAGCCGCCCTGCCCCACCCTCCGGGCCAAGCCACCGGGAAAACCTCGACTAGGAGGCAGCGAGCCCAGACCCAAAGCCCCCGCGCAGCAGAGCCCCGTACTCACAGCCATAGTGCGGCCGAGCCACGCCCAGTCCATCAACCTCGTCCACAGCGGACATGGCGGCCGAGCCCGGGTCTCTGCTGAACAAGCGGTGAGACCTTGAAGACACGGGCGGCAGCAGCTGCAGGTCCTGCCGAGTGCGCGGGCTGTGCTGGACCTGAGGCCTCGCCCCGCGCTGTCAGCCCCGCCCCGCAGGCCCCGCCCAGCTGCGCTGCCCAGAGCTGCCCGGGAGGCGTGGCCATGGTCTCTAGGCTCCGCCTCATCTACGCCCCCTTCACCTCGACCCTCCCCCTCAATCCACGGCACCTCGGCTGCCGGAAGGAAGGAGGCGGAGCCCGCCTGCCCCCGCCCGCGCTCCGCCGGGCTCTGCCAGGAAGGCTGCCCCGGCCTGCAGCCCCGCCCTGCCGGCCGCCGCCCCATCCGCAACTCAGACTGAAAGACCGCGTTGTCGGCGGCTTGAAATCAAAACCTTGGACCGCCTCCCTTGCCCTGCCAGCTAAGTTAACTTCCGCTACACCAAGGATCGGGGAAGGCGTCTTTACAGATGGCCCAGGGTGTGTTCTTGTGGGACTAAGCAGAACCCAAACTGACATAAAGGATTTCCAACCCCAATCAGCAGAGTCTGTCAATCTGGCCTCAGTCCACTCAGATTTACCAGTTGTCGCCAGAGTAGAACTATTCAGTTCTCTCAAGTATTTGAAACGTTGATTCTAAAACAGAACCATGTTTACCCAAACTTCCTTTTGATTCCCTGCCATTGTTCTTTGCAAGTTCTTTTGTAGGGGATCTTTGCCCTATTGGGGATGCCTCTTCCCCCTGCACCTTGTTAACCGCCCCGAAAGCATGATATTTGAAGGAATTCTGCCCTCAGCCCTTTTCTGGTTCCTTTGGTTTTTTGTTTGTTTCTCCCCTTTGCCTATTCTCAGTAACTTTACTCACCTTAAGGTGCTGATGACCTATAAATATCTATCACAAGACCAAACTGTCTGGAAACCCCTCAGTATATTCAACTGTCTAATGAGCATTTTTATCTGTTTATCTTGCAGATACTTCAAATTCCTTGTGTCAAAACAGTGATCTAAAAGACATCATTACCCTATTTACTTGTAGCATTAACAATGATGATATGAATGTACATCATGCACACCATAGAAATGAAAATTTGTACCCCTTATGTGTACAATGAATCAAATGAATACTGTAAAAATAATAATAATAATAATAATAAAAAGAAAAAGAAAACAACATAAGAAAGAAAAAAATTGGCCTGCTTTTGCTATATTCTTTATTAATGGAAGTACTCAATTCCCAGTCGGACACATAGGGATCCTTGCCTCACGTCCTGTATCCAACATGTGTTATTTCTGAAATGTCTAGCTTTTGTCTCTGTGCCCCTGTGATTACACTGTTTAGATTATCATCATCTCTATTTTCCCTTCTGCCAACCAGATCCTCAGAGTCATCATGGTGTTCTTTCCAAAGTGCATATGCAATGTGTTCATCTTTTCAAATCTATATTTTTCCTGTTCGACAGTCACAATATGGTCCAAGTTCCTTAGCATACCAAATAAACCTCTTCACAAGTTGACCAGTCTGTTTGCTCCAGCCCATTTCCAATTTGTTGATTCTTCCTTCAGTTTTTCCTTTTTTTTTTTTTTTTTTTTTTTTTTTTTTTTTTTTTTTTTTTTTTTTTGCTCCAGTGCTGGGGATTCAACCCATGGCCTCACACATGCCACACAAGCATTCTACCACTAAGCTATACCCTAGCCCTCAAACTATTAAAGAACAAAACATCCCCATAGAAAAATGGGCAAAGCTTTAATTTATTATAGCTACAAAATCAAAAGTTATTTCTTTCTTAAGGTTTTTTGTTTTGTTTTGGTGGAGATTTTGTTAGTTATTTTGTTTCTTTTTAAGATGGGTCTTGCTATATTACCCAGGCTGGCCTATGTCTTGGGCTCAAGTGAGCTCCCTGCCTCAGCATCAGGAGCAGCTGAGACTATAAGCATGTGACAGACAGCCTGGAACATTTTTCTTAAGTTTTTAAAGTGTTTACAAATTTATTATTCTATTTATAAGTCTAGCAGTTTTTACCAATCACTGTTTAGAAACCAAATAATTTTTATCCTATTCACTAACTTAATTCAACATCATCAAACATTTAAAATTATTTCTATAACCTTAATACATTAGATTTTCTTTTTAATTCCTACACTTGTCCGACCTAGAACCTTTTCAAAGTTTTGTAATCCTTATAAATCAAACATGCTTACAAATATAATGAAACTAGGAAGGTAAGGTGGCACACACCTATAATCACAGCAATTTGGGAGGCTGAGGCAGGGGATTGCAAGTTCGAGTTCACCTTCAGCAACTTAGTGAGTCCCTGTTTCAACATAAAAAATAAACAGGGTTGGAGATGTAGTTCAGTGGTAAAAACCATCTCAATATAAAAAATAAATAGGGTTGAAGATGTAGCTTAGTGGTAAAAAATTACTGGGTTCAATCTCCAGTAATCCCCCCCAAAATATATATATACATAATCGAAAATATATATACATAATTCTAATATATGCATAATATATACTTATACAAATATATAAATATATACATAATTCAAAAATAATGAAGTTAACCAGGCACAGTGGCACATGCCTGTAATCCCAGCAACTCAGGAGCCTGAGGAAGAGGGATCATGAGTCCAAAGACATCCTCAGCAACTCAGTGAAACCCTGTCTCTAAATAAAATACAAAAAGTGCTGGAGATATGGCTCAGTGGTTAAGCACCCCGGGGTTCAATACCTGGAACCAAGAAAATGAGGTAGATCTTCTAGGGCTGGGAGTGTAACTTAATGGTAGAGCACTTGCTTACTGTGCAGAGGGTCCTAGGTTCAATCCCTGGTATTGCAAAACATAAAAATAAAAGCCCACTACAGTTGTGCACACCTGTAATCCCAGCTATTCAGGAGGCTAAGGCAGGAGAATCAAAGTCAGCCTGGGCAACTTAACCAGACCCTGTCTTAAAATTAAAACAAATTTAAAAAGGGCTGGGGATACAACTCAGTGGTAGAGCACTTGCCTAGCATGTGCCAGGCCCTGGGTTCATTCTCAGTATCTTACATACACACACAAAGTGAAATATGCTCATATTTCATCTTAACCCCAATATATTAATCCAATAGATTTTTACTTCATTAAGACTTTCTGTACATAATTATAAAGTTTCCCTGAGCCAAAAGTCATAATATGCTAAGAAAAAGTTACCAATCTAGTTAATTATTTTTTTTTTTAGTGGTGGAGACTGAACCTACAGCATCATGAGCACTAGGCAAGTGTTTTCCCTCCTTCACTGAGCAACACTTCCCAGCCCCTAAAATTATTTTTGATTGGAGGCCTCCACCAGGTACAAGTCCTGAAGCTGCAGATTTTGAGAGCCACATTGTTTGTTTTTTTTTTTTCATGAGGGGTGCTAGGGATTAAATTTGGAGTGCTTTTTATTTTGAGATAGTCTGGTTAAATTGGGAGGAGGCTGGCCTATAAACTTTCTTTTGTGTGTGTGTGTGTGTGTGTGTATGTGTGTGTGTATGTGATGCTGGGGATTGAACCCAGAGCCTTGTACATGCAAGGGAAGCACTCTACCAACTGAGCTATATCCTCAGCCCGCCTATAAATTTTCAATCCTCCTCCCTCAGCCTCCCCAGTCCACCACACCCAGCCCAGAGTCATTCTTTTCACTGTGCCAGTTGTCATTCTGAGCTCCTCTTTATATTATGTCATGGATTTCAAAACTCATTGCTTTCCTGGGCACAGTGGCCCACGTCTGTAATCCCAGCAGCTCAGGAAGCTGAGGCAGAAGGATCACAACTTAAAGGCCAGCCTCAGATACTTAGGGAGACCCTAAGCAACTTAGTAAAATCCTTTCTCAAAATAAAGTATTTTTTAAAAGAGGGACAGGGGGCTGGGAATGTGGCTTAGTGGTTAAGTGCCCTGGGTTCAATTCCTGGTCCTAAAACAAACAAACAAAAACCTCATTTGCCTCATCCTCTGACTACTGTCAGAAGTTTGTGTGGGGTGTTTGCCTCTCTGTATTTACAAAATTTTTTACAATGAACTATGAGAAATACTACTTTCAGTAAATATAAATATGAATAAAATTAATAAATATGAAATAAATCAGTAAAAACACTAAATGGCAAAATAATGAGCTATATAGTCATTTTTAGAAATCAAATTGTTTTTGACCTCAAGGAATTTACAAGCTGGTGGGAGTGGAGCAATATACAGAATAGATTGAGATAAGCACCATAATAGAGGTTTCCCTTGGCTTGGAATACCCTTTAGCCTCTTATCTGCCTGGGAAACTCCTATACAACTTCCCAGACCGGACTCAAACGTCACCTTGTCATCCAGACAAAATTAATCACTTCCTTGTGTATTTCCCAGTAGCACTTTAAAAACCATATGTCTTCAAAAACAAGTCTTAAGATTTTCACATTTAAAATCAGGATAAGCCTTCTTGCAATCAATATTTTAAAAACCTAGAACTTAGAAAATTAGACAAAGAAGTAATATACAGGGTTTTGGGAGGCTGAGACAGGAGGATCACAAGTTCAAGGCCAGTCTCAGAAACTTAGCAATACCCTAAGAAACTTAACGAGACCCTGTCTCAAAATAAAAAATAAAAAGGGTGAGGATGTGGCTCAGTGACTGAGTGACCTTGGGTTCATCCCCAGTACCAAAGAAGAAGAAGGAGAAGGAGAAAACTATCATTGCTTGGAAATGTCTGAATTTAATTTCTCAGGAAGGCTCAAAGAACTTTCAGAGTTAGAACTGATATCAGATTCACAGGGTCTCCCTAAGCTGCTAAGGGTGGCCTTGAATTTATGCTCCTCCTACCTCAACTTCCTGCATCTTTGGGATTACAGGTGTACACCACTGCACATTGTCATTTTTTGTTAAACTTTTAAGTGTCATCCATCATACTCCTTTCTTGAAGAAAATATATTTTGTCTTGTCCTTTAACGTATTCAGATCTTCTGAATCTTATGGATCTGACACAGATCCTGAAAACTATTCTAACTTTAGATATTTCTTCAACTCTTCATTTTTTTCAGAAAGGAACAAAAGTTTTTAACTACCTGTTTGTAATCAAAGCCATTTACTCACTGCTTACCATGTTTCAGAACATGTTCATGCTTTAGATATATTCTCTCACAACAATCCTATGAAGAAAGTAAGATTATCTTCATTCTACAAATGAGGAAACTGGCAAAAACAGGTATTCTGCTCAAGGTCATAGATTTCAGAGTTGGGAATCAAGTCTAGGTCTTTCTGATTCTGCAATCTCTGGCAAATCATCATTCAACATCAATTCCTGGTTTATGGTAGCTTATCAGTAAGAAGATGTCCATTCACTTTCTACTCATTCATTTGCCAGTTGTCTCTAGAAACCTCCATCAAACACGTATGATTACTCATGTTCTGATCTAGACAAAATTGTAACAACAGAAAGCTAGAGGAGGAAACCAGGAAGTCACCCAGAATGGAACTGGGGCATTGGTTTCATGGTTGGGGTTAAAATAGGCCACAAGGGCTGGGGATATAGCTCAGTTGGTAGAGTGCCTGCCTTGCAAGCACAAGGCCCTGAGTTCAATCCCCAGCACCGCAAAAAAAAAAAAGAATAAAATAGGCCACAAGGTCCTACTGATGTCAAGGATTTGACAAAGGGCAAATCTATGACTCACAAAGAGTCATGGTTAGGGGGTGGTCATACCAAAATATAAAGAAAAGAGAGATAGATGGGGCAAGAAAAATCAAACTCCACCTTAGGATTACATCTGGAGACAAGCCTGAATGGGCGGGGTCCCCCATGGCATGCCTCTTACACATCCACAGGAACAGCAATGGGTCACAAGTAACAGTAGCTAACAAGGTGCTGTGATGCGTGCCTGTAAAACCAGTGACTCAGGAAGTGGAAGCAGGAGGATCACAAGTTCGAAGCCAGCCTCAGCAATTTAATAAAACCCTAAGCAACTTAGTGAGACCCTATTTCAAAATAAAAAGTAAAAAGGGCTGGGGATATGTCTCAGTAGTTAAGTGCCCTGGGCTCAATCCCCAGTACCATACAAATAAGAAAACAAGTAACAGTAGCTAACTTGTAATGAGTGTCCTCTAGACCCAGTTCTAAGTACATGTATCACCTCATTTGACCTTTATGATAAGTCTTTGAGGTAGGAACACTAGAATTCTCCAATTCAAGGATAAGGTCATTAAGATTCACAAAGGTTAACTAATTTTCCAAAGATTATATAACTAGTTAGTGAAATAGCCAGGATTCAAGTTGCACTTGACCCAGAGCCCATGTACATGAACACTACTCTCCACTGATGTTCCACTTCCATCCAGGTAGTGGCTACCTAGAAAGCCAAGTTGAAAGATTTGAGAAACCACATCCACCAAAGAATGTGATGGACACAAAGATGACAAAGCAATCTCTAGGAGCTTCAAGATATCAGGACAGAGATCTGAGAGCACAGATAAGAGAACAGTTGAAGCATGCCTATATTCCCAGCAACTCGGGAAGCTAAGGCAGGTGGATTGCAAGTGTGAGGCCAGCCTTAAGGAGTTAGCAAGACCCTGTTTCAAAATAAAAAATAAAAGGGTGTGGAGATGTAGCTTGGTAAGTAGAACCCACAGGGTTCGATCCTCAGTGCTGAGGGGTTGGGGGAGCAAGAGAGTCAATTTTTACTAGATCATACAAGGTTTCCTAGAAGAAGTGTTATTTAAACAAGTCCTCCAGGGAAAACCAGAGGAAAGGGTGAGAAAGGGCACAAGTTGAGGAAACAGTATAAACAAAGCCAGGAAGTCATGAAAATGTATTGTGTGTGGGTGTGTGCAGGTGTGATTGTGCCCTGCTCTCTGCCTAGATCCCTTCACTGGAGCCTTCTCAAAGAGCAGAAACCAAACAACAATCCGAAAGTTCAAGTGGAACACTTCTTGGAAAAATGCCCTATCCTTGGATGGAACCTCCTCTTTCCTCAGGTACCAGATTCCTGGATGGAGAATGGGTGGACACTTGAGGTGAGAGGGGTTATAAATATCTTCTTCTGCTGTTACTCCTCATTCCCTTTAGAACTGGAATTTGGGTGACAGCTGATATCCCTGTGACACTTTGACACTTTCCTATGGGTTCCTCCAGGTGTGGAGTAAAGGAAGATCTTACTGGGTCTCTCTCAGGAGATTTCGGACAACTGGGGACATTTCTACCACCACTAATATTGCCAGAACAGGGCAATGTAAAATACTGCAAGAGTTTGTTCACCATTAAGTTATGTAAAGACCAACACTAGCCGGGCACAGTGGTGCACGCCTGTAATCCCAGTGGTTTGGGAGGCTGAGGCAGAAGAATTGTGAGTTCGAAGGCAGCCTCAGCAAAAGCGAGGTGCTAAGCAACTCAGTGAGACTCTGTCTCTAAATAAAATACAAAATAGGCCTTGCAAACATAAGGCCCTGGGTTCAATCCCCAGCACTGCCACAAAAAAAAAAAAAAAAAAAAAAAAGCAAAATAGGGTTGGGGATGTGGCTCAGTGGTCAAGTGCCCCTGAGTTCAATCCCCTGCACACCGCTCCCCACAAATAAAAAAGACCAACTCAGGAAAAGAGAGAAAAGAGAAAGAGAGAGAGAGAGAGAGAGAGAGAGAGAGGAGGCCCAGGGGCAAAACACACCTATGCAAAAAACACATCTATACAAAAAAACAAAATAAAAAAAACCCCAAAACGCACACACACCTATGCAGCAGCATTCCTCCTTAAGACTCCTTAAGACTCCAGTCAGTTAGCCTGGCACAGTGTGCATGCTGGTAATCCCAGGGACTTGGGAGTCTGAGACAGGAGGATCACAAGTGTGAGGCCAGCCTGGGCGATTTAGTGAGATCCTGTCTCAAAATAAAAAATAAAAAAATGGCTGGGGATGGAGCTCAGAGGTTGAGTGGCCCTGGGTTCAATCCCCAGTTCTGCAAAACACGAAGACTCCAGTTAACTGACACATGTTCAACCTGATAGGAAAATGGCCAGGTTGTAACTGACTCCTCACAATACAGAGCTCTCTGGACCATGAGTACCAATCATACTGTTCAATTCGGTGGAATCATTGACAACATGCTTTTGTACCAGAATATTTTATGTGGCAGAATTCACACATGAAGGTTAAACAAAGCATTATTTTAAGATCACACCTTGTATTGTCAACTCTTTCGTGCATCAACTGGATTAAGAGATACTTCCTCTAGGAAGCCTTCCTTGACTCCCAAGATAGGACCTCTCTGGCTCACATTTCTTTGTATTGAAACTATATGTCTGTATATCTGTCTCTCCTAACCATTCTGTATTCTCAAGAGAATTGTCATGTTCATACCTGTGTCCCCAGCACTCTGGACCAGGACCTGGATGCACTAGATGAGTAATGAGTGTTATCTAAATGAAAGTAAACAAATTGGAGAAAAACAAAATGGGATTAGATCTGTATTCATATATTTTCTATCTATGCTTCTGACTCCAAAGAGTGAGGACAGGTCTCACAGGGGCCTAGATTCAAGGATTGAGTGCTGAAGGTAGTGTGCTTCAAGTTACCTGCAATTGAGCCCAAGAGACCTGGACATAAATGACAGATTCAGTGCAAAAGCCCTGCTCAGTAATAAAAGCAAGTCTCTGGTTTTGGCATCCCTTACTTGTCTCTCCTGTTTAAATCTTTTTATTTTCTTGGTTCTATAAATTGAACCCAGGAGCACTCTACCTCTGAACTACATTCCCAGTCCTATTATTATTATTATTGTTATTATTATTATATAAGTACCCAGGGGCACTTAACCACTAAGTCACATCCTCAGCCCTTTTTTTAATTTTGAGACATGGTCTGTCTAAATTACTGAGGCTGGTTTTCTTGTCTCTGGGATTTACAGCTAGTTTAAATTTTTAAGTTAAAAAGGTGGGGGAGGGAACTGGTGCTCAATAGTTGAATGCTTGTCTCACATATGCAAGGCCTTGGGTTCCATCCCCAGTACTTCAACAAAGAAAAAAAGAAAGAAAGAAAAGAGTGGATAGTAGTCCAGCAGGAGGAATTGAAGCAAGAAGTCATTCTAAAGACAAGCAATTGTACTCTAGACAGCAGGCCATGTTCAGGGAATAAAGTGTCATCATTCTGCTTGGCAGAATAAAGAGAATTTTTAATTTTTGTCATAAGAGCAACAACTTGCATTTGAATAGCCTCCTGTACTTTATAGAACACTTTCACACATGCCAGCTCATTTAATTATCAACACGAAGGACAAACATCCTCATTTTATAGATGAGGAAATAGGCTCAGAAAGATTAGATGGTGTATTTGTGGATACTGTTGGAAGAGAAAAAAGTGTAAAAAGATATGCATCAAATGGTAGTGGTTGTATAGAATGTAGGTAGAGGTGATTTTACTCTTTTATTTGATGGCTTGATTGTATTTTCTCACATTTCTGAAAATGCATATGTATAGCTTAGGAAGTAAGGAATTAAAAAATAAAAAGGTGGGAAGGAGAAGGAAGAGAACAGGAAAAAATAAAAATGACTTCCTCAAAATCATATGGTCAAGTTTTTATTTCCCATCCTGCTCTGAGAACACACATGACAGAATATAAGAAAGTAACTAACATAAGAAAAAATTTCAAAATATTCTCCCTCACAAGTAATCAAAGAAATGCAAATTAAAACAATTCATAATAATTGTCAATTATATTAACAAACACTATTTCTCAAAGATGAGGGTGTGGTGAAACTGGTAGTCATTTATTGCTGATATCATTGTTAATTGGTACAATTCACTTGGAAAATGATTTGGCAGTAAGTAACTAAAGCTGTAAAAATGTTCACACCCTGTGGAAATAATCTAAAATGTGGAAACATTTTTTTGGAGGACAAAAAAGATGTTACATGAACTTTATTAATGTAGCAGGTCATCCTCCATCCAGACATCAGGTCCAAGTTTGGCTATTTATGGATGGGTGGACCTGTAGTCTTCTAGACATTTATTTGTATTAACTGTTATACATAAGGGGGTATGGCAGTATAGTTCAGTGGTAGGGCATTTGCCTGGCATGCTCCAAGCCCTGGGTTCGGTCCCCAGCATCACACACACACACACAAAGATATATACAAGGGGTAGGGGGATTTTGGAATTTTGACTGAAAGGAAAATGAGAAGATGTGTGTGTAATGGAGAGAAAGAAGGGAATTGGCCTGGTGTCTGTTGAGGGCTCAGCCACTTTAAATGGTCTCCCTTCCCCCTTTTACTACAACAACTTCAAGAAATCTAAGAGGGAACGATCAGTCTTTAGAAGAATGTTGGGTTTTTTTGGCGTGTATGTGTGTGTGCACACACGCTTTAGTGTTGAGAATTGAACCCAGGGGTACTTAACTACTAAGCCACACCCCCAGCCCTTTCTTTTATTTTATTTAGAGACAGGGTCTCTCAGAGTTGCTTAGGGCCTTGCTAAATTGCTGAGGCTGTTTGAACTCACTATCCTCCTGCCTTAGCCTCCTGAGTCGCTGGGATTGCAGGTGTGTGACACCATGCCTGGCTGTGTGTTTTCTTCTGAAATAAGAAAAGGTATATAAGTTATACACATTAATTGAAAGGATTTGTGTGTGTGTGTGTGTGTGTGTGATACTAGGCATTAACTCAAAAGTGCTCTAGTCACTGAGATACACTCCCAGTTATTTTTATTTTTTTTATTTTGATAGAGGGTCTTGCTAAGTTACTCAGGCTGGCCTCAAACTTACAATCCTCCTGTTTTAGCATCCCAAGTGGCTGGAATTACAGGTGAGTGCCACCACACCCAGCTAACATGATTTTTGAAGTTTATCTGTAGTGGTGCATATAACAAGAGTTTGCTCATTTTTCCACTTGTATTGTATTCCACTATCTGAATGACCAACTAGGTTAGAGGTAGAATTCATATTTGAATAAGCACCTTAGGTAAGACTGATGAAGGTGGTGGTTGGTTCGCATTTTGAGAATAAATGTTTTAGAGAATAAAGTTTGATCTCTTAACTTTCAGTCTCCCAACTCCCTAACTAAGCCTTTTAATTTTAAACTGCTTCTCTACCTTTTCCAAAACTATTTACCTGTCTTTCTTCACCTAGATAATTTTTATTCTTCAAGTCTCCCCATTAAATGGTAAACTCCTCCAAGGCAAAGATTATCATTGTTGTCATTATTGTCATTGACATTTATAGAGCAGATATGATGTACCAGGTACTATACAAAGAGTTTTATATATATTGTCTCAGTAATCCTCACCCAGCCCCATGAAGAAGGTCCTATGATTATCCTCATTTTACAGGTAAGTAAATAATGATCAGAGAGATTAAGTAATTTGCCCAAAGTTGAACAGCCTACTCAATTTTGTACCTCTGGAGCCCAGAATAAGACTTGGTATATGGAAGGCACTCCTTAAATATTCGTTGAGCTGAACTAAAAGGAAAAGTCGAGACCAAATGGAAAACTGTGGAGTTCAGATGATGGCAGTGGGAATGGAAAAGAAGAGCTGGAAGCAAGACGTGGCATGCCACACTATTACAGAGCTGAAATTCAGGGAGAGGGACTAGGGGAGGGATGAGAAAGAGACAAGACCTTTGCATTCTTTTGCTTTGGGCACTTCTGTCTTTTTTGGAAATCTTTACAAGCACATGGTGCTTTTACCATTAGAAAGAGAGAGAGAGAGAGACAGCAGAGGCAGATCTATGTGACTTGGTACCGGCAAAATACAGGAAATGAGGGAGGAGAAACTCAAGTTAACTAGCAGTTCCTGGCAAGGCTATGTAGAAGAGTATAGAAGCATTTGAAGAAAAATATTGTAGGATGCTTTGGGAAGAGACACTAACTGTAACTTGGAGATTCTGAGCTCGTGAAGCAGTGGGACCCCCTTATCTACCAAGTAGCTGAATTCATAGGTCTGAAGTTCCAGAGAGGTTGGACCAGGCTCATGTTCAGAGAGATGATAGTCAAAGATAGAAGATTAGCATGTAAGCCAGGCATGGTGGTGCTTGTCTGTAATCCCAGCAATTTGGGAGGCTGAGGCAGGAAGATTGCAATTCAGAGGCTAGCCTGGGCAATTTAGTGAGACCATCTCAAAACAGAAAATAAAAAGTGTTTAGGGCGTAGCTCAGTGATACAGCATCCCTGGGTTCAATCCCCAGAACTAAGTACCTAGAAACAATAGCCCTGAGAATAAGTAAGTAGAAGGGAAAGGAAAGGAAAGGAATGTGAAAAATAGGGTTTAGGAAGAATGCTTTTGAGGTGGAAACATGGTTTAACAATCTTGCCATGGTGCTTTGTGATAATAACCACTGGTGGGAGACTCGCTATGTGCCACTGTGCTAAGCCCGCTTCATCAGGGACTGTCTAAGTCTTCAGCTTTCCTGTCCAGCTTTTCACTGTGCTGCTTTCCCAGCACAACGAGTTCCTTGCCTATGAGCATGTATTCCATTCATTCTTCCATCCAGTAAGCTTTTATTAAGCACTTACCATGAAAGGTTGTGTTATGATGTGGATATGAGTAGATTCCCCCAAAGCACCTGTTAATGCAGAATATTCAGAAGTAAAATGATTAGATTATAAGAAATGGCTCCTTCCTTTCCTTTCCTTGAATTTACCCAAAGAAAATAAATTATCCAGCGGGTATTAAGAACTTTGGTGAAAATAGAAGAGGAAAATGTGGTAGAGAGTGACTGTTGGAGGAGGAAATCTAATTTAGATAGGATCATAAGGGAAGGTCTTGCTAAAGAGGAGAATATAGGCTGAAACCTGGTTGACAAAAAGGAGCTTCTGCAAAGATCTGGGCAAAGAACATACTGGGCAGAGAGAACAGTTAGTACCAGGGCTCTGGGGGTGCACACAACCTTGGCATGACTAAAGAACAGAGAATGCAAGTGTGCTGAGGCATAGTAAGGGAGAGGAAGGTGACATCAGAAGAATTTGAAAGAGGAAGGACCAAAATGTCAGGGGCTTCATAGGCCTGAATAAGAGTTTGGGTCTTCATCCTAAAAGCAATGGGTAGCTGCAGATGTTAAGCAGAAAGGTGATGTGATTAGAGTTAGGATTTTAAAAGATCGCTCTGACTTCTGCAAGAGGAAATTTGAGCAAAAATAAAACTGAGATCATTGAGTGGGCTGCTGTAGGAGTTTAGGTAAGAGACATGGGTGGTTTGTTAGTGGGAGAGTGGCAGGGGAGATGGACAGGTTTGATAATGTAGGTTTGAGATGAATCTAAGAGGTAAAATAGAGAGCTGTGCAAAGACCTAGAATTTGGAGTAAAGGAGAGAGGACACAGGGAACAATGCAAGAAGTTAATTGTCCAGTTATAGGGTAGGAACTAGGAAAAATATTGAAAGACAGTTACCTCCACTCCCACCAATACCACTTAATAGTTCCTGTTTGAAGCCAGGCATAGTGATGCAGCTAGGGAGCCTGAGGCAGGAAGATTGCAAGTTCAAAGCCAACCTCAGCAACTTAGCAAGGCCCTAAGCAACTTAGTGAGATCCTGTCTCAAAATAGAAAATAAAAATAGGGAGGGAGACGTGGCTCAGTGGTTGAGCACCCCTGAGTTCAATTTCTGAAAGCTGGTTGACAAAATAATAATAATAATAATAATAAATGGTATTAATATTAATAATAATTATGACATCATATAATTATTATTAATAATAATAATTCCTGTTTAGGTTGGAGATAGAGCTCAGTGGTAGAGCTCTTGCCTAGCATGTAAAAGGTGCTGGATTCAATTCCCAGCACTGCCAAAAAAAAAAAAAACCCAACAACAACTCTGTATGGAGAGTGGCATGGAGAGGACAGAGGAAGGTGGGTGGCAAGTTCACAAGTAAATGACACACATTGCCATTCAAGAGTTCACATCTCGCCGGATGCGGTGGTGCACGCCTGTGCAACTCGGGAGGCTGAGGCAGGAGAATCGCGAGTTCAAAGCCAGCCTCAGCAACTTAGCGAGGCCTTAAGCAACTCAACGGGGCCCTGTCTCTAAATAAAATACAAAATAGGGCTGGGGATGTGGCTCAGTGGCCGAGTGCCCCTGAGTTCAATCCCCAGTTCAAAGAAAAAAAGAGTTCACATCTCACAGCAAAAGCACATCAGTAGATGAACAGTACAAAAAACAAACTCTTAGGAAAAGACTCAAAATATATGACAAACCAATAAGCTCTGTCTGCAAAATATTGTTAGGAAGTAGAAATAGGAGGGGCTGAGGGCTGGGTTGAGGTGGCCTTTAGTTGGGAAGGACTGTGCCAACTCTACTGGCAGCAATGAGTTTTCATCTTTCCTCTGAGAACGTGGGGCAAGCTAAGGAGCAGGAGAGGGACCAGAGACACAGCCTATTTACTTGTGTCCTCTCTGAGCATGAAAATTCACACATGGAAGAGACTGTTCCCAACATGTGACAGTATTAGGATCTCAGATTTATAAATTTTTAGAGCCAGAAGATATCAAATATTTGGTATAACAAATACACTAAGGCCTAGAGTGATTAAAAAAAGTTGGCTATTAAATAACTGCACTAAAGCTAGAAGCTGGATTGGACCCAAGGGTGCTCCACCACTGAGCTACATCCCCAACCCTTTTTATTTTTTATTTTGAGACAAGGTCTCCCTAAGTCACTGAGGTTGGCCTTCTGAGTCACCAGGATTATAGGCATTTGTCCCCATGTCCAGCTAGAAGGTGGATCTTCTTCTGATCCCTGCTTCTGTGTTGCTCCCAGATCCTGCCTCCTCAATCTAGGGTCACTCACATACCCAAAAAAAAAGAAAAGCACAAATCAGGTTCCTAACTGGGTTTGTGGTTATGACTCCTTGTGGTAATGTTTGTTTCCCTCTAACTGGCTCCCTCTTGTGGGACACCCTTCCAGGACATCTTACATCAATCCACAGCAAATTCTCAAAATGGCACTTCTGAGAGACATTCAATTCTGTGCTTTCTTAATCTGCACCCTACCCCTGGCCACAACTCTTCCATCTCTGGAGAGATAAAGCCCCTGAATCTCATGTAAACCACCCCTTACCTCTGTTTGCTGGGCTCCTCTTTTACCTTCTCATTTGATTTTCACAAATAATTGCTCTTTCTCCATACTGATGGCATTTGATTTAGAACAACACTTGGATAAGCAAAATAAATAAAGATGGCATATACTCAATTTTCAAAAAAATGGGATATAAAATCATTCCCAAGTAATAGGGATGTAGTTTTCTCTCCTGATTCAGGCCAGGACAGTATTAAGAAATATTAATTGACAAGTTAGAGATTACATCCCTAACTAAGAAATCACTCCAGTATTATTTATAAAACTTGTTAGTACAATGCTTTATGAGGGACCTAGACAAACTAGAAGGGAGTAAGGGAGGTAAGTTATTATGAGATTTATGCATTTAGAAATTTCTCATCAGACAGGGTCTCTCAATGGAAAGGGGCTTAGAGATATGGGTCATGGAGGCCAAAATTTAAATGGCAATATTTAAAAAATCAAAGAGCTCTAATCAGGCGACTAGATTGAACCTAGGGCCTTGTGCATGCAAGGCAAGCACTCTACCACTGGGCAACATCCCCAGCCCTTTATTTTCTATTTTGAGACAGGGTCTCACTAAGTTGCTGAGCACCTCACTAAGTCACTGAGGCTGGCCTTGAATTTTCAATCCTACTGCCTCAGTTTCCCAAGTCACTGTGCCTGGTTAATCAGGCAGGTATCGTACTATTCCTACGCGAATTATACTTTAAAGATACCACATAGTAGCCAGGCACGGTGGCGCACGCCTGTAATCCCAGCACTTGGGAGGCTGAGGCAGGAGGATCACGAGTTCAAAGCCAGCCTCAGCAACTTAGTGAGGCCCTAAAGCAACTCAGTGAGACCCTGTCTCTAAATAAAATACAAAATAGGGCTGGGGATGTGGCTCAGTGGGGGGGTTTCCCTGGGTTAAACCCCCAAGACCAAGCAAAAAAAAAAAAAAAAAAAGATAACACATAGTAGATAAAGGAGAATTGTCTTTATAGAAGTATTCCAGCTAATAAAGGAAGGAGGAATGATTGATAAGGGATTATCAACGGCTGCTAACATCATAAGAAGAGAGACAAGAAGCAGAGTCTGAAGGCACACACCTGTAATCCCAGTGCTTTAGAGGCTGAGGCAGGAGGATTGCAAGTTTGAGGTTGGCCTCAGCAATTTAACAAGACCCTGTCTCAAAATAAAAAATAAGAAGGACTGGGATGCAGTTCAGTGGTAGAGCAACCCTGGGCTCAATTCCCAGTATCAAAACACAGCAAAAAAAAAAGTGATCAACACTCAGTTCTCTCCTTAGCTCATTGTACTTTCCCTTACCCATCCATCATCATCATCATCATCATCATCATCATCATCATCATCATCATCATTCTCCTCCTCTTTCTCCTATTTGTCCTCCTTCTCCATCTTCTTCTACTTCTCCTCTTCTTCTTTTTCTTTTGTACCAGGGATTGAACTCAGGGGCACGTAACCACTGAGCCATATCCCCAGCCCTTTTTTGTATTTTATTTAGACACAGGGTCTGAGTGTGTCTTAGCGCCTGAAGGGTCTTAGTGCCTCACTAGTGTTGAGGCTGGCTTTGAACTCACAATTCTCCTGCCTCAGCCTCCCAAGCTGCTGGGATTACAGGTGTATGCCACTGTGCCCAGCCACCCCTCCACTCTTATTCCATTAGAATCAAAGACCCCAGCATAAGATCCTGTAAAGCTCCTCAGACTTGGGCTACATCCCTTAGTCATTTCCAAAACCTCAGTGTTTAATGGATGTAATATGGTTCCTCCAGTTCTGTGTCCCAGAGGCACTCTAACAAATCTTAAACCTGGTCTGATCCATGATGTTGAAGAGAGAGAATTGCAAATTGGAAATCTAGTCACCAGGAACCAGATCTGTCTCTTTTATAACCATGTGAACTAATGAGAGACATGTCTTTAACATTTTTGCACCTTAGTTTTTCAAGATTAAAAAAAAAAAGTTCCTCATTATAAAAGACTATGGGACACCTGGAGACTTTCTTGGGGAAAAAAGACATTAACAGTAGTACTTTAACATTGAACTCTAGAGACATTACATTTATAGTTTAACACAACGTGTGTGTGTGTGTGTGTGTGTGTGTATGTTCATGTGCATGTATTTTAGATCCTCACTAAAACCTTGTACAGGAGGCAAGTTTAAGTATCACTTGAGCCTGAGAGGAGATAAAAGTCTAGCCAATTTAAAGCCCAGGCCTAGGACTCAAACACTTCACCTTCTCAATGAACTCAGTGTTCTTTCCAAGAACCTGACTTCCCTTGATTTATTTCAGTTAAATATAGGAATGTTCTAGTGCATAAAATGAATGGCCCTACAAGGATCAGAGAGTTGCATTAACCTAAAAGTGAAGGGACACAATGACCCAGCAAATTAGAAAACAAGAGTAACTTCCTTTACCTAATGCCAGGAAGGATTCCAGTAATATCATTTGACATTTTCAGCAATTTTGCTTCCACAGTTTTATAGTCCTCTTCCAGGTCCTTCGGGCTTGTTCATCATAGGATGTTTTCTATGCCTCAAATGACAGCAAACCCACAGTGGAAGACCTCAGACGCTGCCTCTAAGTCACAAAACCACAAACATCCTCCATGGTAATTCTGCCTTGTCATGGTGATGGAACAGCTGGTGACTAATGCCTGCATAGCACTAGTGAGAGTTTCCATTTTATTAAATTTAGGTGTTCAGATCCCAGACCTTCTAGTTCCAATCTTTCTTGTAAGTTCTGAACTTGGGTGACTGCAATTATAAATTTCTTATTGAGTTATACACTGAAGTATATATATATTATATTGAATATCTTTTAAGACCCAGGCACTGCTTTTAAGGGCTTTATGCAAGAACTCAATTTTTTCTATTTTTTTTTTTAGCAGTGCTGGGAATCAAATCCAGAGGCCTCCAACATGCTAGGGCAAGTAATTTATGACTGAACTACACCCACAGCCCAAAACTTCAGATATTAATCATTGAGCACCTAATTTGTGCCAGGCACTGTACCAGATAGTTTACATGAGATCTCTAGGCCACATTTCTCTCCCTCTAGTAACCAGAGATGTTAACCATTTAAACTCACATTTCCCTGAGGGCGAGTTACATACACTGTTCAGAACATTATTTGGACCCTGTAAGTTTATCCTATTCATTATAACATCGAAAAGAAAGAGAACAGATCGGGGTCTGACTTGAGTCACCAATACCCAGGTTTTCTCTATTCGGGGTATTTGAATATAGTAGCAATGGAAATTTGAAAGGCATTAGCAGAACCACTAAAGACCATTTCCTAAATCAAATGGGTGTTTTGATGGCATAAGAGATGTGCTTTCTGCCGGAAGCTCTTATCACATTTACTACAGTGGAATGGTTTTTCTCCTGTATGTGTTCTCTGGTGCGTGAGAAAATGAGAACGCTGGTTAAAGGTCTTGCCACATTCAGGACATGGATAGGGTCTGTCTCCTACATGAATGCGTTGGTGGGTAGTGAAGTGGGAGCTCTGATTGAAGCTCTTTCCACACTCGCCACATTTGTAGGGTCTTTCTCCTGTGTGAATTCGTTGGTGCTTAATGAGGGCAGAGCTGTCAGCAAATCCTTTCCCACAGTCGTTGCACTTAAAAGGTCTCTCACCTGTATGTGTTCTCTGGTGCGTGACCAGATGGGAACTCTGACTGAAACTTTTGTGGCAGTCAGGACAACTGAAAGGCCTTTCTCCTGAGTGAGTACTCATGTGTGCTACAAAATGAGAACTGTCTCTGAAGCCCTTCCTACACTCTGGGCATTTATATGGCCGTTCTCCTGTGTGGGTTCTTTGGTGCTTGATCAAATCTGAGCTCTGGCTAAAACTGTCCCCACAGTCGTTACACCTGTAAGGCTTCACGCCTGTGTGAATCCTCTGGTGGGTGATGAAGTTCGAGCTTCGACTGAAGCTTTTATGACATTCGAGGCACGTGTAGGGCTTCTCTCCTGTGTGGGTTCTTTGGTGCATTATGAGGTGTGGCTTCCGCCCAAAAGTCTTCCCACACTCTGGGCATCCATAAGGTCTCTCTCCTGAATGGGTTCTCTGATGTTTGATGAGTGTTGAGCTGTCACTGAATTTTTTCTCACACCCGCTGCATTGGTAGGGCTTCTCTCCTGTGTGTGTTCTGCGATGAGTGACGAGGTCTGAGCTCTGTTTGAAGCCTTTCCCACACTGGATGCATTTATAAGGTCTCTCACCGGTATGGGTTCTTAGATGTCTTATGAGATAGGAACTCTGGTTAAAGCTTTTCCCACATTCTGCACACATAGGCTTCTTTCCTACATATCCATGCAGGAACTGGTTTAAATCCCTCTCCTGTGTAAAGGGCTCCTGCTGGCCCTCTCCTGGAAGGGTTCTATGTTGCACTCCTACTTCAAGAGCCCTGTCCCAGTTTCCTCCCCAATTAGGAGCATGAGAGATATTTTTATTGGTCCTTTCTGAGGATGTTTCACATTGTTCTCCTGTTTCAGAAATGTCTGGACTGAGTTTTGCCACCTGATGCTCAAAGTCTGAAAAATTAATGGAAGTAACAGAATAAAGTTATCAGTTGTAAGGAAGGAACATCAGAAATCAGTTAAGAATGATTAAAATTAGAGGCTCTGCAATAGGCTACACTTAAATTAATCACTCCAGTTTTTATTTTATTTGCAAAGTTTGTTGAGGACTGAGTGTAGCTCAGTGGTAGGGTGCTTGCCTAGCATGCATGAGGCCCTGCATTCCATTCCTAGCACTGCAAATAAAATAAAATAAAATAAAATAAAATAAAATAGCATACCATATACTGTCAAAATTGGGCAACTTCCTTTAAAGATGTTATAGTCTAGACAAAAGTGAAATGCTTACTCAGAATGAAGTCAATTCTGACTGACTGCCCAAGATATCAAATGTAAACTTTATTAATAAGAACAAAAGGCTGCAGGGCACAGTGGCCAACAACTGTAATCCCAGCAGCTTGGGAGGCTGAGGCAGGAGGATCGTGAGTTCAAAACCAGCCTTGGAAAAAGCGAGGTGCTAAGTAACTCAGTGAGACCCTGTCTCTAAATGAAATACAAAATACGGCTGGGATGTGGCTAAGTGGTTGAGTGCCCCTGAGTTCAATCCCTGGTACCAAAAATAAAAAAATTAAATAAAAGAACAAAAGGCTAGGGCAGGAATTTAATACTTCTGAGACTTAGGTATGCTATAAATTTTGCATTTTTCTTTCCTGGGGGGGGGGGGGAAAGTCAGGGAAGCAGTCCAAATTCTTCATCCAAAGAAAGGCTAAAATTCTAGATTTCCTCCCACTAGGTAGCACTCATATCTCACCTGTGTGACTTTCCCTTAGGATTGTCCTTGTTTCAAAGTTTTGGTGTGGTACAACCCATGGTGATTCTTTCTGCTCCAGCTGGGAGATTACACTTGGTCTAGAATTCCTACACAGGAAGATGAATGAACATAGTATGTGAATATGAGCCAAACATACAAGGCCTAACCAAAATCCAAGCTCTCCATTTTTCCCAGGTAAAAAACACAAGTGGACTGCTAATGTGCATTTGGGCAACTGGAGTGTGGGGCACATGCCTGGAATCCCAGTGACTCATGAGGCTGAGGCAGGAGGATCACAAGTTTGAGGCCAGCCACAGCAACTTAGTGAGATCCTGTCTCAAAATAAAAATTAAGAAGTGTTCAGTGGTATAGTGCTTCTGGGTTTAATCCCCAGTACTAGGAAAAACAAAAACAAAAAAGCAACCAGGTAAAGTGCTAATACAGAATGATTGCTCTAGGAGGCTAAAGGGGAAAAAGCTTTTTCCTTTGATTAAAAACAAAAACAAAAACTTGGGGCTAGGGTAACTAGAGGTAGAGCACTTGCCTCGTACGCACAAGGTGCTGGGTTCAATTCCCAGCATTGGGAAAGCACACGTGTACACACACACACACCCACACACACACACACGTCAGACTTGAGTAATAGAAACTCTGGAGTATGCTCCATAACTCATTTCTGAAGACACACAGCTAAACCTATGTGGAGATAAATTAATCAGAAACAAAGCTGCTATAACCTCACCCTTAGAAAGGATCAAGGAAGTTAACCATAATGTTGGACTTTACAATTTTCCCAGAAAGGCAGCTGTTGATACAGACATGAGAAAAAGACAAAAACTTGTTACGGGGGAAAAAAATTGGGCAAAGGATGTGAATAGACAATTTGACAAAAGAAAAAAGCAACCTATAAATATATAACAAACTCTTAGCCTCACTATTGACCAAAAAAATTCAAATTAGAACAATGATACACTTAGGCAATACAGTATAGATGCAAACTCAAGTGTCACATGCCTGAGTATGAATGTTAACCCTGCCATTTACAAGTTGTGTGACTTTGGGAAAGTTATTTAGTGTCTTCATCAATAAAATAGGGATAGTGCTCACTTCAGCAGCACATATATTAAAATTGGGAATAATACAGAGATTAGCATGGCTTCTTCCCAAGAATGACACGCAAATTTATGAAGTGTTCCATATTTTTAAATAAATAAATAAAACAGGAGCCTGGCATAGTGGCACATACCTGTAATCCCAGCAACTGAACAGGCTAAGGCAGGAGGATCACAAGTTCAAAGCCAGGCTCAGCAACTTAGCAAGGCTCTAAGCAATTTAGCAAGACCCTGTCTCAAAATAAAAAATGAAAAGGGCTGGGGATATAACTCAGTGGTGAAGCACTGGGTCCAATCCCCACTACCAAAAAAAAAAAAAAAAAAAAAAGGGAGGGAGTAATGATAAAGGCTACATTAGACATTAGAGGATTGTCTTGAAGATTATGTGGTAATTCTTCAATACATTTTATCATTATTATTTTACCCAAACTCAAATTAGAATATTCAATGTCATAAGTAGAATATGAAGAAACGAATGTTTTCATTTACTGCAGTGGTAATAAATAAATTGATTCAATCTTCTTGTAAGGCATTTGGCAAAGTACCAAATACCTTATCAATTACCACAGAAATGTATCCTCCCCTGCCCTCTTTCTCTCATTGCTTTACCACCAAACTACCATCTCCAGTCCTTCTTATTTTTTATTTTGTGACAGGGCCTTGCTAAATTGCTGAGGCTGGCCTAGAATTTATGATTCTCCTGTCTCAGCCCCTGGAGTAGCTGGGATTACAGGTGGGTGACACTGAGCGCAGTGAAATATATCTAATATTTATTCTTTGACCCAGAATTCTAACTCTGGGAATTCTAAGGAAATGATTATATATGTATATATGTGGAGGGGGGTGCCCTGGAGGATTGGACCCAGGGGCACTCTACCACTGAGCTACATCCCCAGTCTTTTTATTTTTGTTTTTTTACCCAGGTTGGTCTCCAATTTGTGATCCTTCTGCCTCAGCCTCCTGAGTAAAGGCATGGGATTAAAGGCATGTGCCACCATGCCTGGCCAAAATTATATTTCAATAAGCAAGATTTTTTTAAAAGACTAAAAAGCTAAAAGATGTCCATCATAATACTGGTGAAAATTCTGAAATGATCTAAGAGTCCCATAACAAAGGGACAAATTTGATTGAACCAAATAAAACTACTGATTTCATAAGTTAAAAAGTGGCCAAATATATGGTTCATATAATAAATATATAAACAATCTATGGAGACTGAAGCAGGAGTGTCACAAGTTTAAAGCCAAACTGGGCAACTTTACTAAGTTTACTAAATTTACTAACTTTACTATTGATCCTGTCTCAAAATAAAAAACAGAAAGGGCTGGGGATAAAGTTCAATGGTAGAGTGCCCCTGGATAAAATCCCCAGTAAAACACACACACACACACACACACACACACACAGTTTCAATCTAATAATCTATTTCATACAACAAAATAATTTTCTATTCCATATAACAAAATGTGAGTTAGTTATGTTAAATGATGTACAGAAAGATATTATTACCAAAATATATATTCACAATACAGTATGTAAGAAAGTAGAAAGCATAAGTGTACAGTATAATTCCAATATTATTCTTTTTTGTGGGTTTTTGTTTATTTTCTTTCTCTCTCTCTCTTTTTTTTTTTTTTTGTTCTGGAAATTGAACTCAGGGGTGCTTTGCCACTGAGCTACATCTCCAGTCTTTTTTATTTTTTAATTTGAGACAGGGACTTGCTAAAACTGACCTTGAACTTTTGATCCTTCTGCCTCAGCCTTCAGAGTCATTAGGAATACAAGCATGGGCCATTAAGCCCAGTTTTTCTTTTTTTGACACAGGGTCTCCCTGTGTTGGCTTAGCTGACCTTGAACCCATGATTCTTCTGTCTCAGCCTTTAGAGTAGCTGGGATTACGGGTGTGTGCCACCACCCTCATATTTTGTTTTGTTTTATAAATTTTATATATGCTTATAAAAGACTGGTAGGTAGTAACTCACTAGTGATAGAATTAGGGGTGACTTTTGTTTTCATTTTGCCTGTTTTTTTTCATCAATGAGTATATATTACTTATGTGACAGATATGAAGTAAAGCAAGATGAGTAGCTGTGGAATTTACTTTAATTTTATAGTACTAGAGATTAAATCCAAGGCCTTATGCACACTATAGGAAAGAGTTCTAACAGTGACTTACTTCTCCAGTCCATTGGTATTTTAGAAAAAGCATTGGAAGTATTTTTTTGTTTAAGTGACAAGTAAAAACACCATGGGGACAGCCCTCCCTTTTTCACAAAGACCTGAATTGGACTTTTACCTCTTCCACTTAACTTCTGAGTGTCAGTGTTCTTCACTAGAAAAGAAGAATAGTAGCATATCTATCAAAAGATTATAATGAAATAGTAAGAAAAAGATAACTATCAAAGGTATCTGTTGCCAAGCACAGTGGCACATATATGTAAACCCAATTACTCAGGATACTGAGGTAGGAAGATTACAAGTTCAAGGCCAGTCTGATTAATTTAGCAAGACTCTGTTTCAACATTTAATTTTTTTGTTGTTGTTGTTTTTAAGGAGTGGGATGTAGCCTAGTGCAACCCTGGGTTCAATCCCCAGTACTGTTTAAAAACAACAACAAACCCAACCCTGCAAAACATAAAGTGCCATAAAAACATAAAATGGAAGTCAGGCTTAGTCATTCTTAGCCAAGGAGCAACAACTAATTTCAGACAGGTATGGGCTCTAAAAAACCAGTCTCCCCAGATACCACTCAGACTTGGGCCCTTTCAAAACATCTAAGTTTTAAATCTTAAGGAGAGTAGTATCCTTACCCTTTGAGAGCCCATTCTTCTAACTGTGCTGGGTGGCATCCCTGAAGAGAATTCTTTAAGCAGTGTCCAGGTAACCCACTCTTCCCTGAAGTCCCCAGCCACATCATTGAGGGTCAACAGTCCCTAAAGCAAAAGACCTCAATATGCATCAATAGCTCCCTAGATGTTCTCACCATTGTCTGAAAACCAAAAAATGGACACTGTATACCCAAATAAAAGTCCCTTGACTAGAACAGTCTTAAGATAAAGTTTGTCAACTATAGAAGGGTTGCTTTGCTTTCTTTCTTTCTTTCTTTCTTTCTTTCTTTCTTTCTTTCTTTCTT
>JAJEJO010005023.1:103638-167485 GCA_020662805.1 Glaucomys volans | reverse complement strand
AGGGTCTCTGGCCTTGCACTTGCAATCCTCCTGCCTCAGCCTCCTTAGTTGCCGGGATTACAGGTATGTGCTACTGAGGCTGGGGAAGGATTTCTTTTCTTATTCTGTTTTCACATAATCCTTCACATGGTCAACTCTCACTAAAAGAGGTATGGACCTCCCAAATACATCTATAGAACCCTCAATCTTTAGGATTCCTTAACTTTTTGAGGAACAAAGTGTTCATAATGGACAAGATATTGGAGAGAGATTTCAAATATAATTCAATTTCTGAAAATCTTTCAATGCTCTCCAACTATATTTTACTCAGCAAATTAGAAAATTGTGAACTTTCCTCATTGCAGTTATGAGAACAGCAGACTGTTCTTGGCTTATAGATTTGGGATCAACCTCAAGAAAAAGACTATGCAGAAACCCAAAGGGAATTGTGCTAGGGACCATTCTATTTCAAGGTTTAATAGCTTCAGAAATGAGATGTAAAAATACATGGGTTGAAAAAAAAAAGACATGGATAAGTTGTAAAAATAAGTAAAATTCAACGGGGAGAAGCACAAACTATATCCCTTGAAAGCTGAAAACTGTCATAACATTGACAGCATCATGAAAAGATTATTTTGGGGGAGGATAGTAAGAGTTATTACTGGATAGATCTGTAATTAATATATTGTAAGGCAGTAGGAGTTCCCCCCACCCCTTAAAGAATTTCCAATAGAAACAAACACAAGTCAGCCAGCTGATGGACCATCCTCTACTAAGAATTCTGCATTTCCATGGAAGAACCAGACTGGAGTGAGGAAGTTATTAGTCTTTCATATCTTTTCGTTTTGTTTGGGGGTTTTGGTCCTGGAGATTGAACCTTGGAGCGCTGTACCACTAAACTACTCCCCCAGTCCTTTATCTTTTATTTTGAGACAGGGTCTTCCAAAATTTCCGAGGTTGGCCTTGAACTTGCATTCCTCTTGCTTCAGCCTCCCAAGTAGCTGGGATTACAGGCCTGGCCCACTGTGCCAGGCTTATTCACATCTTTTGTCCTGCTAATGAAAGCACCTGCTTATTACTTGGATATACACACTTTTCATAGAAATATTTAGGTATTTACAGACACTACTATTGCTCATTTATAAATTACTGAGTTTTTAAGGACCTAAAAATTGTAGAAATACATTTCATCTCTCTGATTTAAAACCTTAACAAAAATAATGTCATTAGGAATTAAAATACTAATAATAAGAGTTTTGAGTTTAGATTTTATTTCTACATTTATCACAAAACATGTAACTGCAGAGCCCACTTGCAGTAGATAGTGCGATTGAGAGGAAGATAATTCTTAGCTATGTTTTTATAGAAAACCTGTTTCCCACCCAATCTCCTTTCTCCTGTACAGGTGACCCCAAAGGCCATGGAGCGCTAAGGTGTTATGACTAAGTGCCATTGTGAGAAGCGCGAGTTTCCTCCCGGTTTATTAATAGGAACATGACCGCACCGGTGGGGTGACACCGGTTCTTCCTCGCGGTGCTCCAGGCCTTCACCAGGGTGCAGCGGTCAGAGGGTCACAAAGATAAGCCGAAACCCGCGACTACCACTGAGGAACAAGAAAATTGATTGAGATGATGAGCTACACGGAAGGTGGTTTAGAAACTGCATCTTCCTACACCTCAGCCAGACCCGGGGCTCCTCCAGGCGAGAGCCTGGACCTGGCGTGGACAACGTCGGGGAGGTGGACGAACCCCCTTCCACGCCCCTCAGCAGCGGGTGAGGTGTCGCCTCAGACTCCCTCCCTGGATCACTCACCGCCCCAGACCCAGCCGGGGATGGAGCAGGAAGCGGGAGTCCACCGCCGAGCCGCACCCAGCCGGCAAAGCCGAGCAGGTCCCTCCCGAACCTGGCTGGGATTCGTGTCAGGGCTGTAGAGACACAGGTGGGACTCCGGGTTCGACAGCCGGCAGCCGGAAAATACCGCCCCCTGGCTCTCTCCATTGGTTTCTCCGTTACCACAACTACAGTTTCTCCTGACTTATTGGGTAATCTAGTCATCAATCATTGCAAAGCCTCCTGGGAAATGTAGTCCTCAACTAGATCGTAAAGGACTCGAGTCCTGTGATGACGAGTTCCAAGTGCCTGACAAGTGCTAAACCCAATTCTCGAGCTAGTGGACCACGGGAATGGCCTCTCTAGAGCTGAAGACCAGATCAAAATGCTGCCTCTAGAGAAGGATCTGCAAATGAGAAACTCCGGCCTCACTCGACTACCGTGGAGCAGCCTGGTACCATGGCGCGATCTCCCGCGCTCTGACACTTCGCCCCTACCAACCACCAAACGGCTTGTCGCTCTGGCCTTTCAGAGACCCTTTTTGCAAGGAGTCCTTCACCTCACTCCGGGCGGCTGAAACCTGCAGGGCTGCGTGTTGTCGGCCGATATCCAGACCAACTCAGACTAGGCAGACCCCCCACACATCCCGCCCCTAAGAAGCCGTTAGTTAAAGAGGGGGGCGGGTTGCGGGGGGACGGGACTGGGGTTGTAGCTCAGTGGTAGAGCCCTTGCCTAGCATGCGTGAGGCATGCACTAGGTTCGATTCTCAGCACCACATATAAATAAATAAAAGTCCATTGACAACTAAAAAATAAAAATAAAAAATAAAAACCCCAGACGTTCTGCTTCTTTCCATTAACCTCACACTTCCAGGCATATCCCCTTTCCTTTGATTCATGCACTTATTAATAGAGAATGCAGACGAGGATGTCAACCTAAAGCATTGTGGGAAATGTGGTATTGGGTTCCAAACTAGAGAGGCTCCTGAGTGAGCACTTTGGTAAGAGAGAAGAAGGAGAAGGAGGAGAATTAGGTGGTGGTGGTGGTGATGGGGTACCTGTCTACTCTGTTGACTCAATGCAATAAAATATTTGCTTCTGTTTTTGTTTGTAATGGACTATAAAATACTTAGAATTACCAGACAAGTTGCTGCTGTGGAAAATTCCTTAGATGCTAATTTCACCATTCCTTCAACAAGCAGGCATGGTACATCCTCCAACAAATACACATGGTACATCCTCCAGAGGATATTTATTGGGAACATTCTATAAAAATTCTATATTTAAGATCATTAGAACTCTGTGGTTACCCACAGGAATTGCTCATGGCCCTTACCTTCATGAAATTCACAGCCTAACAGGGGAGATCAACCACAAAACATATTAAAGTCAACCTGGGTCACTGTAGCATGTGCTTGTAATCCCACTACCCAGGAGACTAAGGAGGGAGGATCGCAAGTTTGAGTCCAGTTTGGGCAACAGAACAAGATCCTGTCTCAAAATAAAAAATAGAAAGGGCTGGGCATATAGCTCAGTGGTAGAGAGATTGTTTAGCATGAACAAGGCCTTGGATTTAATCCCAAGTACCACTGAAAATAAAAAAATAAAATAATAATAAAATAAAAGATTAAAATCCCAAGCAACATTTTTCTTTTTTTTCTTCTTTTTTCATATACACAATAGCATCTTAGTTATTTTGCTACATAATTATAATAATTTATAAGATAACCATTTTGCATTTGGGGGGATTCTGAATACCTCTGTCTGGTTTGGGTTAGCAGTTGTATTTTAGTTAAGTGAGAATGAGGAATTGTGGACATGTATGAATGTGTAACAATTAATCCACTGTTATGCATAATTATAATGAACCTATTTAAAAATATGGATGGGGCAGGAGTTGTAGCTCAGTGATAGAGCACTTTCCTAGCATGTGTGAGGCACTGGGTTCGATCCTCAGATCCACATAGTAAATAAATAAAATAAAGGTATTGTGTTCATCAACAACTAAAAATATTTTTTAAAAAAGCACACCATTGACATCTCCCTGTGGAAATTTGAGATCAGCAAGTATTATGTGACTATCATTGATGTCCCAGGCAACAGAGACTTTATCAAAAACATGATGACAGGCACATCTCAGGCTGACTGTGCTGTCCTGGTGGTCGCTGATGATGTTGGTGAATTCTTATTTATTTATTTATTTTTTAGTACTGGGGATTGAACTCAGGGGCACTCGGCCACATCCCCAGCCCTATTTTGTATTTTATTTAGAGACAGGGTCTCACTGAGTTGCTTAGGGCCTTGCTAAGTTGCTGAGGCTGGTTTTGAACTCCCGATCCTCCTGACTCAGCCTCCCAAGTGCTGGGATTACAGGCGTGCGCCACCGTGCCCGGCTGATGTTAGTGAATTTTAAAGCTGGTATTTCCAAGAATGGGCAAACCTGTGAGCATGCCCCTCTGGCTTACACACTAGGTGTGAAACAACGAACTGTTGGTGTTAACAAAATGGATACCACTGAGCCACCCTACAGTCAGAAGAGATATGAGGAAATTGTTAATCAAGTCAGCACCTGCAATTAAGAAAACTGGCTACAACCCTGACACAGTAGCGTTTGTGCCAATTGCTGGTTGGAATGTGACAACATGTTGAAGCCAAATGCTAATATGCCTTGGTTCAAGGGATGGAAAGTAACCCATAAAGATAGCAGTGCCAGTGGAACCACACTGCTCAAAGCTTTAGATTGCATGCTGTCACCAACTGACAAGCCTTTGCATCTGCCCCTCCAGAATGTCTACAAAATTGGTGGTTTTGGTAGTGTCCCTGTGGGTTGAGTGGAGACTGGTTGAGTTCTCAAGCCTGGCATGGAGTCCACCTTTGCTCCAATCAATGTCACAACTGAACTAAAGTCCTTTGAAATGCACCATGAAGTTCTGAGTGAAGATCGCCCTGAAGACAACGTGGGCTTCAATGTCAAGAACGTTTTTCTCAAAGATGTTCATCGTGGCACTGTTGCTGGTGATAGCAAAAATGACCCACCAATAAAAGCAGTTGGCTTTCCTGCTCAGGTGATTATCCTGAACCATCCAGGCCAAATCAGTGCTGGCAATGCCCCTGTACTGAACTTTCACACAGTTCACATTGCTTGCAAGTTTGCGGAAATGAAAGAAAAGATTGATTGCTGTTCTGGCAAGAAGCTGGAAGATGGTCCTAAATTCTTGAAATCTGGTGATGCTGCCATCCCTAATATGGTTCCAGGAAGGCCCATGTGTGTTGAGAGCTTGTCGGACTAGCCTCTTCTGGGTGGTTTGGCAGTTCGTGATGAGGCGGCAGACAGTTGCTGTGGGTGTCATCAAAGCAGTGGACAAGGGCTGGGGATATAGCCCAGTTGGTAGAGTGCTTGCCTTGCAAGCATAAGGCCCTGGGTTCAATCCCCAGCACTGTCAAAAAAAAACAAAAAAAAAAAAAAAAGCAGTGGACAAGAAGGCTGCTGGAGCTGGCAAGGTCACTAGATCCGCCCAGAAAGCTCAGAAGACTAAATGAATATTGCCCCTAATACCCACCACCCCAGTCTTAATGATGGAAGAACAGTCTCAGAACTGTTTGTCTCAACTGGCCATTCAATTTTAAAAGACTAAGGCGGGTGTGGTGGCACATGCCTGTAATCCCAGCACTTGGGAGGCTGAGTCAGGAGGATCGCGAGTTCAAAGCCAGCCTCAGCAACTTAGCGAGGCCCTGAGCAACTCAGTGAGACCCTGTCTCTAAATAAAATACAAAATAGGGCTGGGGATGTGGCTCAGTGGTCGAGTGTCCCTGAATTCAATCCCTGGTTCCAATCCCTGGTTCCAAAAAAAAGTTTAAAAGACTAGTGAGTGATAAGAATGCATCACTCTTCAGAGGGAAAGGAGAATGTTTTCTGGACTGTTTGTCTTTTGTGTGTGAAAAACTTCTTCAGTTTTAAGTTATTAGTTTTTAAAATTGGTACTTCTTTTTTTTTTTTTTTTTTTTTTTATGATGCTGGGGATTGAACCCAGGGCCTTGTGCTTGCAAGGCAAGCACTCTACCAACTGAGCTATATCCCCAGCCCTAAAATGGGTACTTTTTAATGGAAACAACTTAACCAAAAATCTGTCACAGAATTTTGAGACCCATTAAAACAAAAGGTTAAGGAGAAAAAAAGAGAAAAGAAAAGAAAGCAGAGATTTGTTCAGGAAAGCAATAGAGCAGGATATATACTCAAAGGAGTGTGGTCACTCAAGGGTGAAATGCACTTTTGGGGTCTTGGACTCTTTTTTTTTTCTCCCTGAAGTTTTTTTTGTTTTTTGTTTTTTTAATATTTTATTGGCCCGGCGTGGTGGCTCACACTTGTAATACCAGCTGCTCAGGAGGCTGAGGCAAGAGGATCACAAATTTGAAGCCAGCCTCAACACTTGAGTGAGGCCCTGAGCAACTTAGTGAGACTTTGTCTTAAAATAAAAAACAAAAAAAGGGCTGGGGATGTGGTTAAGTGCCCCTGGATTCAATTCCAGCCACCAAAAAAAAAAAAAAAATTATTAGTTCATTATAGTTATATGTAATATTAGAGTTCATTTCAACATAATCATACATGCATGGAAATTTTGTAAACAGTGAACATGAGAAGCATGTATGTAGGGAGGATGACGTCAAACTGCTGAGCTGTTTTCTTTTTTTAATTTTTTTAAAGTTATAGATGGACACAATACATTAATTAATTAACTAATTAATTGATTGATTGATTGATTTATATGTAGTGCTGAGGATCAAACCCAGGGCCTCACATGAGCGAGGCTACTGCTCTACCACAGAGCTAAAGACCCAGCCCCTTAATTGCAGAGCACATGGCAGGTCAGGATTTCTAGATTGATTTCATTCAGTCAGTAGATAATATTTGGAATATACTCCTATCCTAAGTCTCTAACAATATTTTTCCTTGGTTTTATTTAGTCTAAAGAAAATATATTGTGTAATCTAGCCATTGCCATCTGGACTCACAACACTCTAAGATTGAAGGTTTGTGTTTTTTCTTTTTTCTTTTTACAAATTCAGGCCTGGAAGAAAACAGGTTTGGGGTTTAAAGGTGAGGGTGTTTGTGCAGCTTCTTATAATTAAATCACAGGGTTTCCCCCCTTCCTTTCTATCAACTTTTTTTTTTTTTATACTGGGGATGGAACCAATTGTACTGGGGTGCTTAACCACTGGACTACATCCCCAGCCCTATTTATTTATTTATTTATTTATTTATTTATTTATTTATTTTAATTTTGAGACAAGGTCTTGCAAAGTTGTTTAGGGCCTTGCTGAATTGCTGAGGCTGGTCCTGAACTTGTGATCTTCCTGCTTCAGCCTCCTGAGTTGCTGGGATTACAGGCGTGCACCCTGGCAACCTGCTCCTCATTTATTTTATCCTCCCTCAAAGGAAACTTGGTTCTCTAACATCGTTTTCATGAGTACCCACTCATACCACTTGAGATTCAGCTCAGCTCACCAGATCTTTGTGTTGGCCTCTGACCTCATCACACCCCTTATTGACCCATTTAAGCCTAGTGGCCTGTTCTCTTTGGTGCCCACTGTGGTGACACAGTTTCTTGGAAGGCCCTTAGTCACATAGGATCCTTTGAGAGACTTCTTATTTTTCCACTTTAGCTGCTCCTGTTACCCTCATCGAGAGTACTTGGAGACTTCTGGAACCCTTCATGCTACATAGGATCAAAGAAGTCTCTGATTCCACCTCTGACTGCTCAATTCAGGCATGGCTGCCATGTCTACTCTGCTGCACAGGTTGGCTCAGGGGTACTCTGTGGGCCCATTTCCTTTAACAGTTGAAAAAAGTAGGGGCTTGGAGTATACTTCAATGGTGGAATGCATGTGTAGCATGCCAAGGCTTAGGTTTGATCCCTAGCACCCAAACATAACAACAAAAAGTAGGCTACAAATTTCTTTATTTCAGCTTCTTTTTTTAATAGCAATTTTAAAATTTGTTCTAATTGATTTTACATGACAGTGGAATGCATTTTGACACATTGTACACAAATGGAGCATAACTTCTCATTCCTCTGGCATGGTGCTGAGTCACACCAGTAGTGTATATAGTAGTGTATAGATGTATATAGGGTGATAATGTCTGTCTCATTCTACTGTCTTTCCCATCCCCATTGTCCCATCCCTCCCCTCATTCCCCACTGCACAGTCCAAAGTTCCTTCATTCTCCCCTGCCCCCACTATGGATCAGCATCTTCTTATCAGAGAAAACATTCAGCCTTTGGTTTTTTGGGATTGGCTAATTTCACTTAGCATGTTATTCTCTACTTCCATCCATTTACCTGCAAATGCCATAATTTCATTCTTCTTTAAGGCTGAGTAATATTCCATTGTGTATATGAACCACATTTTCTTTATCCATTCATCTGTTGCAGGGCATCTAGTTTGGTTCCATAGTTCAGCTATTGTGAATTGAGCTTCTGTAAACATTGATGTGGCTATGTTACTGTGGTATGCTGATTTTAAGTCCTTTGTATAACTGAGGAGTGGGATAGCTGTGTCAAATGGTGGTTACATTCCAAGTTTTCTGAGGAATCTCCTCAGCTTCTCTTTTGACCTCTCCCTCACCCTCCCCTTACCCACTGATAAGTTTTTTGGCCTATCTTTAACAATAGAAGGCCTAGATAAATGTATGCAGGTGGCACATGCCTATAACCCCAGCAATTCAGGAGACCGAGGCAGGAGGATCTCAAGTTCAAATCCAGCCTGGGCAATTTGGTGGGGCCCTGTCTCAAAATAAAAAAATAAAAAGGACCAGGGATATCGTTCAGTTGTAGAGCACCCTTGGGTTCAATCCCCCATTCTGCTAAAACAAAAACAAAAGGAAACTGTATCCAGCCAGGTATGGTGGCACGGGTGCTTATAATTCCTGCAGAGGCAGGGGGATTGTGAATTTGAGGTCAATCTGGGCAACATAGAGAAATCCTGTCTCCAAAACAATTTTTTCCTAAAATTTTTTTTAGTTGTAGATGGACACAATACCTCTATTTTATTTATTTATTTTTATGTGGTGCTGAGGGTCGAACCCAGTGCCTCATGCATGCCAGGCAAGCGCTCAGCCCCTGAACTACAACCCCAGCAACAATTTTTGGGGGGCTCCCAGGGATTGAACTCAGGGAACACCTGACCACTCAGCCACATCCCCAGTCCTATTTTGTATTTTATTTAGAGACAGGGTCTCACTGACTTGCTTAGCACCTTGCTTTTGCTGAAGCTGGCTTTGAACTGGAGATCCTGAGCCACTGGGATTATAGGCATGCACCACTGTGCCCAGCTCCAACAATTTTTTTAATTAAAAAAAAAGTGTATCTATAATGAATGGCACTAGCTACCGTGGTTTAGCCAAATCAGGGATATTTTTTTTCTTATGTAATAAGAAGTCTAGAAGTGGGTAATTCAGGACTGGTATAGCAACTCCAGGATACCATCAAGGACCTTGGTGTCTTCTGTCTTCCTGTCTGCCAGGAAGGTGCGTGGCTCTTATCCTCAAGGTCCTATCCAGTTATTGTGGCTGTATTCCAAAATAGAATATTGTTCTGCCAATAAATACCATTAGCACTGAAATTGTATCATAGAATATACACAAAAGAAAAATGCAGAAAAGCATATGACAAAACATTTACTGGAAATATAGTCCCATTTGTGTGTGGTGAATAGTTGTCATTTGTCTACCAGTATACTATCTTTCTATGGGAGATAACACCAGATTTTTTTTTCTTTCCTTTTTGGGTACTGGAGATTGAACCCAGCGGCACTTTACCACTGAGCTACATCCCAGTTCTTTTATTTTATTTTATTATTATTTTTTTTGGAACCAGGGACTGAACTCAGGGACACTTGGCCACTGAGCCACATCCCCAGCCCTATTTTGTATTTTATTTAGAGACAGGGTCTCACTGAGTTGCTTAGGGCCTCGCTAAGTTGCTGAGGCTGGCTTTGAACTCACGATCCTCCTGACTCAGCCTCCCAAGTCGCTTGGATTACAGGCGTGCGCCACCACCCCCGGCTTCCTTTTTATTTTTTATTTTGAGACAAGATCTCACTAAGTTGATTAGGGTCTCACTAAGATGCTGAGGGTGGCCTCAAACTTGAGATCCTCCTGCCTCAGCCTCCTGAGTTGCTGGATTACAGGTGAACACCATCACTCCTGGCTTGACTTTTTCATTACAGATCAGCATCCTGTGGTTCAAATGGGAGGTCTCCATCTTACCTGATCCTGTCTCTCTATCAATGTTTGGTCTAAAGGTGGGCACTTTACCCAAACTGAGCCAGTTGTGGAACCATGCCACTTTGCTTATGATGAATTGTCAGGGAGAGCAAGTGACTCAAGCTGAGCCTATCAGTGATATTTTTCCTTGGACTTTATAAATTGGAACTCTCTCCTGAGAAAAGGTATCTACAAGAAAGAGTCCTGAGGAATTCCTTGGTGGGAGGAGGATTTGATTTAGGACCAGTAGGATCCTTGACATATGTGTGGAAAAAGAATTTTAGCATATGTCAAGAGAGGCACAGAGATTTACTTAGGAAAATAAGGAATATACATTCAAGGGAGAATGTGGTCCATCTCGAGAGTGAGAAATGTGCTTTCGGGGTTTCAGGTTCTTCTTTTAAAGGAAAACTGTTAAGGGTTGGGTATGGGAAGGTATGTAGGTCTGACATGAGACTGGTGATTGATTACAAGGTGGTTTATAGGGGTTTCGTCACTCAGGCTAATATGGTCTCCATTAACTGATTTGTAGATAACACTGGAAAGTCTCCTAAATCACAGCCTTCTCAAAATATTCCATCTTTCTTTGCTTAATCTATTTATTGGTTGGCTAACTAACAGTGTAAAAGGTAATTATCATCAGTGAGAATTTGTTTTTAACTTTAAGATGTATAGATTTCCCAGAAATTTGGGAGGTATAGGCCCAGAAAAATTTATCTTGGAACTTAAAATTATATCTCCTTGTCCTTCCTTTATGTCTTCTTTCTACCTATTTTTTATTTCTTATATCCTACCTTAGAACCAAGAGAACTTTTTCTCTCTGGAGGTGACGATGGGCATATGTAAGGTGTAGGCTCTGGCTGCTGTGTTTTTATTTTATTGTTGTTGTTTTTCAGCACTGGGGATTGAACCCAGGGATGCTCTACCATTGATCTACATCCTCAGTCCTTTCTATTTATTTTTAATAATTATTATTATTACTTATTTTTTTAAGCTGGGTACTGGGCACTAACCACTGAGCAACATTCCCAGCCTTTATTCATATTTTATTTAGAGACAGGGTCTCACTAAGTTATTTAGGGCCTTGGCAAATTGCTGAGGCTGGTCTGGAAGTTGCCTCCTCCTTTCTTAGCCTCCTGAGTCACAGGAATTACAGGTGCATGCCACCATGCCCAGCTAGAGCAGCTGTATTTCCTGACAGCACAGTCTGAGTGAATGAGATGGACACAGAAAGGGGAAGCAGAGAGGAGAAGCTGAGAGAGAATGGAGAACATTTGAGTCCTGGATCACTGAAGCCAGAAATAACCCTTCACTTTTCCTTGGGTTTGCTTTATGTGTTGTTAAACTTTCCTTCCTTACCTAAGCTAGTTTGAGTGGTAAAATTCAGGCACTTGCATTTTTTCTTGCAACTTTTAAATTCTCCACTAATGCATAATTTCTGTTTTTAAAAAAATCCAGGCATGTGTAACCCCCATCCCACACACACCCTTGCAAACTCACATACATATACATATGTATATAGGAATAGGGTAAGATAGAAGACATAAGGATAGGTAGAAAGGAGACATGTGGGGCAAAATAAGAGTGACCAGCACTGGGCGAGGTGGCACATGCCTGTAATCCCAGCGACTTGGGAGGCTGAGGCAGGAGGATTTCGAGTTCAAAGCCAGCCTCAGCAACTTAGCGAGGCCCTAAGCAACTCAGTGAGACCCTGTCTCTAAATAAAATACAAAATAGGGCTGGGGATGTGGCTCAGTGGTTAAGCGCCTCTGAGTTCAATCCCTGGTTCCAAAACAAAAAAAAAAAAAAAGAAGAGTGACGACGATTTAAAATCCACTTTCACATGGACTGAGTCAAGAATTAAAGGTCAAACAGCAGTAGGAAATCGGTTATTAGACCTTATCCACAGGCATGCCAATGTAGCACTGTTCAAATTCACAAAGCAGAACACATTAAAAACAAGGAAGAAAATGACTTCCCATCCTGGAAATGATCAAAATGTCCAGTTACCAACACAAAGGAGAACTCAAAACACCCTCTTAGGTCATGTCTTTCCTGCGGATTTTACATGTATAAATACACCTGGTTAAGATGCACCTAACACATTTCTCTGCAGTGTCCATGCCCCACCCTGTCTCTCAGAATATGTACATCTTTCTTTTTCTCAGTAAACTCAATCCATGCCTCCCTTTGACCCATCCTAATATTCCTTTTTCCAACTACAGTCTGAGTTGAGCACCACTTCCCTTTTAGGGGATCCTCAGGATACCCATCCTGGTGATAGGAATATTTTTCTATATTTTCAGTCTTCCTCAATGAACATACAAGTTTTATGCAATTTTAAAAGAGTTACCTATTTAAATCTACTCATTGTAAAGCATTCAGATAATTCACACGAGAAGGAATAAAATTAGAAACAAAATGAACAATTTTCATTCTTGCTAATAAAAATAATAGCAAAATGATTTCAAATCCTTTTTAAACTGAACCGCTTCCTGGATAATCAATCAATTCAATTTCTTGGTAGAAATTCAAAACAAAGCATCTAATGCTTAAGCCTAAATGATAAAAGGACCAAGCGGGGATTATCATCAATTGGTACAATAATGGGAATGTGATCTTAAAAATGCTCCCTCTAGTCAGGTGAAGTGTCCAAACCCTGTAATCCTAGCCACTCAGGGGGCTGAGCAGGAGTATTGCAAGTTTGAGGGCAGCCTCACTAAGTAATTTAGCAATGCCCCAAGCTTAACAAGCCCCTGTCTCAAAATAAAAAAAATAAAGGGTCTGGGGACTTAGTTCAGTGGCAAAGTGTCTCTGGATTCAATCCCCAGCACACACATAAAAAATGCCCCCTAAACACATGTAATGCACTAACTGTTTGTAGTTCTACCTGCTCTAGAAGCTAAGGCAGAAGTGAAATGGCCCCCTCTGAAGTTGGGGGTTCCTCAGAAATGGAAAGCAACTTGCTTACCCTGACAGCAAAGGCTGAGGGGCTGCTTCCCTGGCCTGACGATGCCAGAGAAGCTGAGAGTGGGAGATTGTGCTCTGCCCTGGCCTGTCTAGAACAGGGTGACTCCATCTGCACATGTGTGTTTTCTGCCTTTGGTCTCTGCCAATTTTTCTCTTTCCTCAGAGCCACCACACGACAGCAAATGAGAACAAAGGCTGCATGTGATAGATCTTGAGTATCAGCCTGTTGATCTCTGCAGGCCATGCCATGCAAGTCAGAACCTGAGGAGGTCCTCTCCCAGTCAGTCACAGACTGACTGCTGGAACCAACATCCTTAAGGAGTGCAGCTGCAGCGGAGGCTGCACATCAGGAGCGCAGGGAGGAAGAAGAGGCTGCAGATTGGAAATGGGAAAAGGGATGTGGGGTTTTTTTGTTGTTGCTTTTTGGGATGCTGGGGATTGAACCCAGGGCCTTGTGCAGCAGGCACTCTACCAACTGAACTATATCCCCAGCCCCGTGGTTTGGGTTTTGTTGTTGTTGTTGTTTCTTAGTACTGGGGATTGAACCCAGGGGCACTTTACCATTGAGTTAAATCTTCAATCCTTTTTATTTTTTATTTTGAGACAAGGTCTTGCTGAGTTGCTTATGGTTTCACTAAATTACTTAGGGTCTCACTAAATTGCTGAGGCTGGTATTAAAACTTTCCATCCTCCTGCCTCAATCTCCCTGAGATTACAGGCATGTGCTCCCACACCCTGCTAGAGGAACTTTCTTAATGTGTAAAATAGTGTCACATTTGAGGATTCTAAGAAGAAAAAGGAAGAACTTTCCAGGTGAGGGTGGGGAAGAACACTGAGTTCGTGTGTTATAACCAACGAGAACGAGATCATCCAAGTCCTTCACGTAAAACCAAAAGAAGCCTTTATTGTAGCTGGCCAGCAACAACCACCCATACACCTAAAAGCAGTGTGGAGGGGAATCGCGGGCTAGTTCCTTTGTTGTCAGCATTTGTAGGAAAAATGACGTGTGAGTGGGGTGGGCAGTATAGTCACTGTTTCTAGCCAATGCAAGTAAGCCACGCTACAGAAGCAGATGTTAGCGATTAATGGTTAGCTATCTCTCCCTCCTGATGGTACATTTAGGCCTTTAGGAACTTTCCAACTTCCTTAATTTAAAGGTTATCCCTTGGTTTAAGGGAATTGTCTGTTTCATTTCTGGGACATGGTATTTGAGAATTTTATTTCTTGGGGACTTGCAGTTTGGGAGATGGTGTTCCTCAAATTATTTCTCAAACTTTAATAAGCACATAAATCACCTGGGGATCTTGCTTTAAGGGGAAAACAAAACAAAACAAAACAAAACAAAACAAAACTTAATCTCACCCCTGTGCTAAGGATTGAATCCAGGACCTTGTATGTTAGATAAGCATTCTACCACTGAGCTACATCCCTAGCCCTGATCATTTTGACTTTCAATGATATTAATAGCAGCATTTAATGATTAGAGAAACTTTTACATTATAGTTACAGAGATTCACAATAAATCCACAGGATTTTTGAGTGGTGCTACTCAGGGAACAATAAAAACTAGATGGCATCTTTTTAGAATATGACAATTTAAGCTGTGGGGACAAAATGAAGTGTGGTGTGTGTGTGTGTATTCTTTTTTTCCTCCAAGTTAGTGGTGATTGAACCCTGAAGCAGTTTACCACTGAGCTACATCCCTCGCCTTTTATTTTTTATTTTGAGACAGGGTCAAAATTGCCCAGACTGGCCTTGAACTCATGATCCTCCTGCATCTCAGCCTCAAGTAGCTGGATATCAGACTTGTGCCGCTGCGCCTGACACAATACATTGTTTGTTAAAGATTACAGGCAACATACAATGTTGGTTTTAGTATCAATTTTTTTTTAAAGAAATTCACGGCATAAGATTCAAATGAGGAGCTGAGTGTGGTGGCACACGCCTGTAATCTCAGCACTTGGGAGGCTGAGGCAGGAGGATCACGAGTTCAAAACCAGCCTCAGCAATTTAGCGAGGTCCTAAGCAACTCAGTGAGACCCTGTCTCTAAATAAAATACAAAATAGGGCTGGGGATGTGGCTCAGTGGTGGAGTGCCCCTGGGTTCAATCCCCAGTACCAAAAAAAAAAAAAAAGATTCAAATTTGGGGGGTGGACTAGGGATTTAACTGAGTGATAAGCTCTCTCCTAGTATGTTTAAGGCCCTGTGTTGGATCCCCAGCACTGAAATAAATAAATAAGATTCAACATTTAGTCTATGATTCAGCTGGGTGTTATGATGCATGCCTATGATTCCAGCAACTTGGGAGGCCGAAGCAGGAGGATCGCAAGTTGAGACCAGACTCAGTAACTTGGTGAGACCCTGTCTCAAAATTTAAAAATTAAAAGGACTGAGGATGTAACCCAGCAGTAAAGTGCCCTGGGTTCAATCCCCAGTACTATACAAAAACAAGCAAGTGTACAATTCAGTGATTTTTAGTTTATTCACAATGTTATGCAATTCATCACCACTCTTTTTATTTTTATTTATTTTTGGTACCAGGGATTGCACTCAGGGACACTCAACCACTGAACCACATCCCCAGCCTTGTTTTGTATTTTATTTAGAGACAGAGTCTCACCGAGTTGCTTAGTGCTTCACTTTTGCTGAGACTGGCTTTGAACTCATGATCCTCCTGCCTCAGCCTCCCGAGCTGCTGGGATTACAGGCATATGCCACTGAACCCAACTCATCACCACTCTTGAATTCCAGAATGCTTCTATCACTCCAAAAAGAAACTCTGTACCCATCATCAATGTCTCCCAATTTCCCCCTTCCTCCAACCCTTCGATAGCACTGCTTTCTCTCTCTATGGATTTGCCTATTTTGAACTTTTCATATAAATGGAATCATATAACTTGGGGCTTCTTTCGCTTATCATAATATTGTCAATATTTATCAATGTTGTAGCCTTTATCTGTATTTTGTTTCTTTTATGGCTTAATAATATTCTAGTGCATGGATAGACCATGTTTTATCCACTCAGTTGATAGGGGAGCTTGCATTTTAAATACATATTCTGATTTAGTAGGTTGAGGATGGGATCTGAGATTCTGCTTTTTAACAAATTCTCAAGTGTTGCCCAGTAGTGTTGATTTGGGGATGACACTGAGGAGTGAGGATTTAGACTCTTAAGCCTACATTCTAGAGCATAGAGACTTAAGATATTAATGTAAACTTGAGCCGAGCGTGGTGGCGCACACCTGTAATCCCAGCACTCGGGAGGCTGAGGCAGGAGGATTGCAAGTTCAAAGCCAGCCTCAGCAACTTAGTGAGGCCCTAAGCAACTCAGTGAGACCCTGTCTCTAAATAAAAATACAAAATAGGGCTGGGGATGTGGCTCAGTGGAGTGCACCTGAGTTCAATCCCCGGTTCCAAAAAAAAAAAAAAAAAAAAAGATTAATGTAAACATGAACCTTTGACATACTGGTTAAACTCATTAAAAAACAAGAGTAGAATTATGCTGTGAATATTATTTAGGAACTTGTTTCTTTAACTTACCCATATTTAAGGGCAGAATGACTCATGTAAATAAATGCCGGAAAGGATCATGACCCATCAGGTGTAAATGCAGCCAGTGTCTCTGAATCCCAGCCCAGGATGTGTAGAGGTACTCCATTACAGTAACTTCTTTTGAAAAGGCTAATGAAGTATTAATCTTTAGCTTGGAGTTCTGCCTTCATCCAAACCATTACTCATCATGAGCACAAGAAGGAACTTCTGTTTCACAGCCTCAACTTGAGTTTAGCGAACTTTATTTTTTTTCAAACCAGGGATTGAACCCAGGAGCACTAATCACTGAGCCACATCCCCAGTCCTTTTTAAAATTTTTTATTTTGAGACAGGGTCTCGCTAAGTTGCTTAGGGCCTGGCTAAACTGCTGAGGCTGGCTTTGAATTCTTGATCCTCCTGCATCAGCCTCCTGAGTTAATAGGATTAGAGGCATGCACCACCACATCCAGTTTAGCAAACATTGTTAAGCACAGATACCTACAAGCGACAATATAAGGTCATATTAATTGTCATGAATGCTTATTATGGACAATGGAAATATAATATCCCTATTTATGAAATTTGCTAATACTCTTCCTTGTTATTATGGGTCTTTCCTTTGGAGAGGTGGAGGCCTCTTTTGTGAGAACATTTCTGGTCCAAAGCTATCAATAAATCTGTTGATACATATTAAACTAAATAAATTACATTATTTCATTATTTGTACCCCTGAGAAAGAGAACAAAATTGCCAATTAAATTGACACTTGTGAGAGTAATCCTGATTTCAATGATGCCAAAAGATAATAAAAGGCATGCCTTAGCATGAGTGAAACATAGCAACATCCCCATATGTACCAGACATATTTTATATACCATTACAAATCCTGCATTTGTCTTGCTTTTTGACTAGAACTCTGGTGATGCCTAGTTTTGTTGTAGCTGCTCCATGTTCCATGTGCCTTGGAGGAACATGTGTCTTGGAGGATCACAAGTTGAGATCAGACTCAGTAACTTGGTGAGACCCTGCCTCAAAATTAAAAAATTAAAAGGACTGAGGATGTAACCCAGCAGCAAAGTGCCCTGGGTTCAATCCCCAGTACTAAACAAAAACAAGCAAGTGTACAATTCAGTGATTTTTAATTTATTCACAATGTTATGCAATTCATAACATTGCCCTATGGGGGTATTTTAAAGCAACAGCACCTGACCTCATACCACCATCTGTTTCTGTCCCCATGCCATGTAGGTTTCCTAGTGTTGCTGATGTAAGAGACCCTGTGCACCGACTCAAAACCCACACATGCATGCTGGCTTGCCCTGCAGGTCCATGCTTGGCTACAGAGGGTTCCACTGCTGTCTTGAGTTCCAGCTTTCTCTGTGGCTGCTGGAGGAGTCAAGCAGCTTAATTCATGAAAAAGGTGGCGGGCTGGGAGTATAGCTCAGGGATAGACTGCATGCTTAGAATGAGCTGAGGCCCCCTAGGTTTGGTTCCCAGCACCAAAAAAGAAATGAAGAGTTGACACTTTGAGGGGCAAACTTTGAACAAAAGGAGATGGCAGCCTGTAGATAAACTGATCCATCTCCTTGCTTTCTGTGCACCTCTCTGTGGCCCCATACACTGTTCACAGGTGTGATAATTTTATCTGACTTCTCAAAGTTATATACATACATGTATATGTATGTGTGTGTGTGTATGTGTATGTGTATATATGTGTGTGTATTTTTTTTTTTTTTGATGCCAGGATTGAACTCAGGGGTGCTCAAACACTGAGCCACATCCTCAGACCTTTTTATTTTTTATTTTGAGACAAGGTCTCACTGTTACTTAGGTCCTCACTAAATTGTTGAGGCTGGCTTCAAATTTGCAATCCTGCCTTCAGACTCCTGAGCTGCTGGGATTACAGACTGTACCACCCTGCCTGGATCAAAGATATCTTGAAACTGAGGAAGAATTGCACTTCCAGAAGCTGTGGCCAGCAGAGTGATGCATGGTTTTATATTTTCCCTTCCTTTTTCCTTGCTTTACTCTCCAATTGCCCTTCACTCCTGTTTCCCTGAGATTATATACCTCCATTAAATGTTAGTATTTAAGCAAAGCTTAGCAACCAGGCTAAAGCATCATCTCAACTGACACATTTTGTGAGTATGGAGTCAGGTATCAACGAATGCAGAAGAAGGGGTGTGAAAAAAGAGGATAGGTAACAGAGGTATTCTAGAATTTTTTAACATCAGTACCAGGACTGTATAATTTTTCATTCAAGAAAGGTATTAGATATAAAAGATCTCTTTATGCTCAGACAAAAAGCTACTGTGTGACTTAAGAAGGGAAGAGTTGGGGCTGGGCTGTAACTCAAGGGGTAGAGCGCTTGCCTAGAACATGAGGCACTGGGTTTGATCCTCAGTACCACATAAAAATAAATAAATAAAATAAAGGTTAAAAAAAGAATGCTTTAAAAAAATAACCATTAAAAGAAGAAAGGAAGGAGTGGAGTCAATGTCTGACCTCTTAAAGACTAATAATAGTAATAATAACAATTAATGAAAATAATAGCTCTTTTGACCCAGCATTTCCATTTTGAGGAACTTATCCAACAGAGATTTATGAAAGATATGCATACAAGATGATATTATAATCTGGGTGTGGTGACACATGCCTATAATTCCAGCAACTCGGGAGCCTGAGGCAGGAGGATCCCGAGTTCAAAACTAGCTTCAGCAACTTAGTGAGGCCCTAAGCAACTCAGTGAGAACTCAAAAAAGAAAAAAAAAAGACCTGGGGATGTGACTCAGTGGTTAAGTGCCCCCAAATTAAATCCCTGATACCACCCTCCCAAAAAGTAAAATAAAAATTTTTAAAAAGAGAGAAAGAAAGAAGGGAAAAAATGGAAAAGAAAGAAAAAAAGTAAAGGAACTATACATATTTCCAGAATTGACTGACTATCCCTGGAAGGATGCATAAGAAGCTACTGAGAAGTAGGGCACAGGGTGCACACTTGTAATCCCAGCTACTTGGAAGGCTGAGGCAGGAGGATAAAAAGTTTAGGGCCAGCCTGGACAATTTAACAAGACTCTGTCTCAAATTAAAGAAAAAAAAAAAAGGCTGGAGATGTAGTTAGTGGTAAAGTGTCCTTGGGTTGGACATTACAGCAAAATAGAAAGAAAAAAAGAAAAAAGAAACTGCCAACAATCGTTACTTCTGGAGAAGGAAAATTGAGGCATGTGGCCTGAGGGACAGAGAAGACTTATTTTTGTTTTGGTAGAGATTGAACCCAGAGGTGCTTAACTACTGAGCAACATCCCCAGACCTTTTTATTTCAAGACAGGATCTTACTAAATTGCTGAGGCTGGCTTTGAACTTGCGATCCTACTGCCTCAGGCTCCCAAACCACTGGGATTACAGGTGTGCTCCACCACACCAGGCAGGAAGATTTACGTTCTACTATCTTATCTTCATTTTTAAAAACCAAGTGTATTATTACCTAATTGCCTAATTTTTATAAAGTGCCATTGAATACTTATCTCCCTCTCTGATGTGAGAACTATTCATTATTTTGCAAGGAGAAAACTGAGGTGTGACCTGCCCAGGGTCACACAGCTACAATGACTGAACCTGGATTCAAAACCACATCCAGCCAGGTGCGGTGGCGTATGCCTGTAATCCCAGCACTTGGGAGACTGAGGCAGGAGGATTGCGAGTTCAAAGCCAGCCTCAGCAATTTAGCAAGGCCCTAAGCAACTCAGTGAGACCCTGTCTCTAAATAAAATACAAAATAGGACTGGGGATGTGGCTCAGTGGTGGAGTGCCCCTGAGTTCAATCCCTGGAACCAAAAAAAAAAAAGAAAACAAAACAAAACAAAACAAAAAACCACATCCAACTTCAAAATCTAGAGTGACAACTCATGTGTGGGAACCTTTTTCAAGCCTTTGGTTCCAGTTCCCTGGGGACCGTGCACTTGTAGTTTTCTTTTTCCCTGCCGCATCCCCCCCACTCTCACCCCCCGTGCTGGGGAGTAAGCCCCAGATGCTCTACCACTGAGCTACGTTCCAAGCTCCCGTTTTATAGTAAAGTTTTGAGACAGGGCCATGCTAAATTGTTGAGACTGACCTGGAACTTGCCAACCTCGCCTCAGCCTCCCAAATCACTGGGATTATAGGTGTGCACCACCAGGCCCAGCACATTTGGAGTTATCAGCTTCTCCTTCAGTTATCAGCAAAGCATGGTACATCACATTCTTCAAGTCTGTTCTAATTCTTGTCCAAACTCACACTCCCACAGTCTCCATTCCATTCCTCTTCTCTCTCCTCTGTTTTTGTTTATTACTTTTTTTTTTTAGTGGTACTGAAGATTGAACCCAGGAACACTACCACTTAGCTACATCCCCAGCTCTTTTTATTTTGAGACAGTATTTTGCTAATTTGCAAAGACTGGTCTGGTCTTTATCCTCCTGTCTCCAGCTTTGGGGTCCTTGGAATTACAGGCTTGCATCACCATGCCTGGAGAAGCTGCTTCCAGTTTGTTTGATTGTTTGTTTGTGGGTGGGTGTACGTGGGTTGGTACTGGGAATTGAACCCAGGGGCACTTAACCACTGAACTCCATCCCCAGCCCTTTTTATTTTTTATTTTGAGACAGAGTCTCGCTAATTTGCTGAAACTGGTCTTGAACTTGCAATCATCCTGCCTCAGTCTCCTGAGCCCCTGGGATTACAGGTGTGTGCCACTGCACCCAGTGCTGCTTCCAGTTTAACCTCTCAACTCCACCCTCCTCATATTTCCCTCTTTCCCTTATAATAACTAGAACTTTTTTTTTTCCTTGCAACCACTTCTTCTGCTTCCTTGCTTATTGTTCCTTTTCTATCTTTCCCCTCAGTCTGGATTCTTCAACCATGTTCCTGCTAGTGGCCCAGAGTTCCTGTTCCCTAACTTTCTAATCTACCTACAGTATCATTCTCTAAGTGGGGGATTCCCTGCCATCTACTTCTGTAACTTCCAGGCTGATAGAAATGGTCTCAACATTACACAGTCAGAGGGTGTGACCATCCAGCACACTTCTCACTCTAGTACCATCCTCCATTCTCTTTCCTCCCAGCTGTCCTGGGTCTCACCATCTGACTTGCCTGGGGAAGTAAGGAAGAGATGGGAAAAATAAGAGGGAAGCGAATGTCTGGAGCCCAGATCAGTGTTCTGGGCTGCCCACCCTGGGAGAGATTGTTCTTCTGCCTGTACTTCCCCTGTATCACCTTGCTTTGCTCTTTTCCTCTTTGAGACCTGCCTGATTCCCTTATATGTTCATAAAGACTTCAGTGTCACCAGGGAAATTACTTTCACAAACATTTTGAGAGTCAATTGGGAATTTATTACTAGAAAAGAATGAAAAGAGTACTTGGCCTACAGAAACTCCCCAACTACTCATAGGCAACTCTAATGATAAGGCCTTGAAAAGAGGATGGGAAAAACTCCACACAAATAGAAACAGTAGCTGAGCATGGGAGTGCACACCTGTAATCCCAGTTACTTCCTTGGAAACCAAGGCAGGAGGCAGGATTTCAAGTTTGAGGCCAGCCTGGGCAACTTAGTGGGACCCTCAGCAACTTAGCAAGACCCTATCTCAGAATAAAATTTGGAAGAGTCCTGGGGATATAGCTCAGTAGTAGAGCATGGCTCAGCATGCATGAGTCCCTTGGCTTGATCCCCAACACCCCCAAAATAAGTAAATAAGTAAATCAGGATGTGGTCCTATATATCTACAAACGTGAAGTTTATGACTATACAAAACTACATACACAAGCTCCAACACTGCAAAACACACACACAACAACAACAACACACACACAATAGCTGTATGTTACCTTATTTTCCCTACTTTAACAAAAGATGCCAGAAAATCTTCTCCTAGGGAATTGACTCCCAGGAAGGTCCACTTCCTCTAGGGGAAAGAAAACAGTTAGCTGTTATGAAGACATGGCTCTGCTGAAGGCAATCTGGTCCTATTTTCAGGGAAGGTGGGGGACTAGTAATGATCCTTTTGTGTGAGTGGGATCAGAAAGAAGGTATGGGATACTCCAAAACCTACTGGAAGTCACTGTTGGGGGCCTGGGGTATAATCTGTCACTCTATGGCCCAGGAGGGAAGTAGAGCAAACCCAATCTGATTTAGTGGTTGAAAACCCTGGGTAAGAAAGAGAAAGTTGTTAGTTGCCTGGAACTGGTGTTCTTCTGGGCCAATATGGAGACAGCTCTGGAGGAAGTGAGCAGGCTCAGGGGGGATGGGTCCTGAAAAGTTAAAAAGGAAGTCTGGGAACTGGCAAGGATCTCTGTGTTGGCTGGTACTAAGAGAGGAATTCTTCCTGGGTATCTCCCAGGCCTGTGAGGACTGGTGGCAGTCACTTTGGTGGGAATCAAAGAGTGACACCTTGTGGTGATGAAGAGTAATGGCAGAAACAGCCACAGCCCAGCAGCTAGGAGCCTCCTCCAGAATCCTCTGTGTGACTCAAAACTCTGGTCCCTGACAATACCAGAGAAGGGGCAGCTCCAGCCAGGAGGTAATTGGCTAATTCAGGCATTTTTAGTTCCATTTACTTTGGAAAATTTTTTTAAATGTATTGTGATGGTTGTGGCCATATTGGCCACATTTGTATGCATAGAAAAAAACAATGAAAGAAAACATACACAATGGTAACAGAAGTTATTTGGGGTGTTAAGTTTATGCATAACTTTCATCTCTTTGAAAGTTTCTGTATTTTCCAAGTTTCAAAATAAGCATATGCTACTACTTCTTAAAATATAACACAAAAAGTTTGAAGAAAAAAATGACATGATATTCCTCAGCTCCACTATTTTTATAAAAAAAAAAGAAACCATATCACTTTCACCATTATCACCATTATCACTTTCTTGTGGATGCAACAAGAAAAATGTATTAGAAATATCTTGATATATAATAAATTTTTAAGTTTTTTTTTTTTTTACAAACTATGTCATATTATATGTGCACCATTTTGCACTTTGCTCTTTTCACCCATCTGAAGATCTTTCTATATTAGCATATGGAAATAATTTTTTTTCATGCTGGGGATGGGTCCCAGGGCCTTGTGGTATACTCTATCACTGAACTACATCCCTAGCCCCCAATCCCATTTTTTAAATTGTTGAATAGAATTCTGGAGGTATCGATGTTCAAAATATTTTTCAACTAGGCCTTTGTGTATGAACATTTAATTAATTTATTTTTTGTTATAAATACTGCTACAATAAACATTCTTGTATACATCTTGGCAAATTTTTATGATTATAAGATATATTACTAGACATATGAATAGATATATTCAATTCTATTGAATTGCAGAATTGCCCATCAAAATGACTGTACCAATTTATGGTATCACTGACAGTGTGAGAGTGAATTATTTTCCTATCAACTCTACTACATATTATCACACTTTTATTTATTTATTCATACAAGGAATTGAACTCAAGGGCGCTTAACCACTAAGTCATGTTCCCAGCCCTTTTAAAATATTTTATTTAGAGACAGGGTCTTGCTAAGTTGCTTAGGGACCTCAATAACTTGCTGAAATACTAACTTTGAACTTGCAATCCTCCTGCCTCAGTCTTCTGGGCCACTGGCATTACAGGGATGTGCCACTGTATCCAGACATTGATTAGTGAGGCCAGGCATGATGGTGCATGCCTTTAACCTCAGTTACTAGAGAGACTGAGAGAGGAGGATGGCAAGTTCAAGGCCAGATTCAGCAATTTAGAGAAACCCTACCTTGAAATAAAAAATAAGTAAATATAAAGCACTGGGGGATGTAACTCAGTGACAAAGTGCCTTAGGTTCAATTCCCAGTACCTAAATAAATAAAATAATAATGTAATAATAATAATAAAATAAAAATTATTAGTGAAGTGAGCCCTTTTTTCCTCTCTCTTTGTGACTTGTTATTATACTTTACCCATTTTTCTATCCAACTGTTAGTCTTTTTCATGCTCATTTATATAAAGTCAAAGTCAATGAGGAAGTAGCCCTTTGTTACATGTGTTGTGCATATTTTCCCTGTTTTTAATTTTGCTTTTGATTTCATTTGTAGCCTTTTATGTGGTTCAAATGTTTTTAATCTTGTGTGTTTTAATTTATTGTTATTTTCTTCCTGATTTCTGAATGCATTTGTTATATAATTAAAAGAAAATTCAAGTTGTTCATGTGTGTGTGCATGTGTGTGAAGCAAATCAAATACACAATACTCAAAGCCCACTAGGGGAACAGTTTCTGGCACCAAACAATTCCTTGAGGAGGTTTCAACTTCCCAGGTCATGTGGCTTAGTAAATCTCATGGTTCTCGTGGTTAGCAGCATTAAAATTTGTAATAGGAATGGCTTAGAAGCAGCAGTCTGGTTTGACAATCTGGTTAGGGAAGTTGCTTTTGGCTTGCTAAGTTCATTGCTTTTACTGAAGGTTCCGAGATATATATATTTTTTTTCCTTTTCCAATGGCTAGCAAACTATTCTAGGCACAAATTTCTTCCTATATACCAAACAGCCTAGGGACTATGTGTATGGATTTAAAAATTTCCCCCTTTCCTTTGTTTTCTTCCTATCTTTATAACTAGTTTTTATTTGTAATAGTTTGGGGGTCAATGCAAATTGTGGAGATAAATTCCCTTTAGAGCACACCCTGTCCCAAGCCACTCCTGATGCCACTCTTGTCTCTGTGTCTTGGCAAGGACCACCCAACAGGGGGCTGCCTCTGAAGCATTTTGTGCAGACCAGAACACCCTTGTGCCTTCCCACAAATATCCTTGAATAGAGCAGTTCAGAATAGGGCATGGGAACTGGCCAGAGGTTGTAAGTGCATTCATCTCCCTCCTCTTGGCACAAAGGGGCTGGAACAGGGCCTGTGGTATCCAGTCCCAGAGAGGCACAGGCCAACAAAATACAATTAAGAGAAAAGCCAGCAGCCCCTTTGGTCCAAAGGCCCAAAACCTAAAGGGACTTCCTCTGTCGCACTAAATGCAAACCATTAAGAAAAAGCAAGAAAACATACAGGATTTGGGGAATGGAAAAAATTTCACTCTTTAAAAAAAGTTACTCTAATTACATGGGTATGTCATGTGATACTTAATTTCACAATCCATCATTTTCTTGGACTGAATTTCACTCTTCCCTCTTTAAAATAAACATTTCCCTGATCCCATTCTCCAGTTTCTCTTTCTGGCTGGACCTTCAGATGATAAGAGCCCCTTTGGTCTTCTCCTTCTCCTTAGGCCAGTCTTACCACTTTTTTCTCACTGTTCATTTAGTCTTTCCCCAGTCACATTAAGTGGCCCAGGGTCTATGGCCTAACTAGCAAATAAGAGAGACCCATCATGTATAATCAGAAGAGACTCTTTTCCTGCTCTGAAATTGAAAAAGTAGGTTGGAGTAATAGTGATGGAGGTCTTAGGTAGAAACATGTACTTGAATGCTCAGGGCCCAAAGCCCTCCCTACTTCAATGCCTGCTTAGGGTCATTGGCCCTGATGGTGATCAGGTATTAAGAAAAGCAGGCTCTCCCCATTTTTACCCTCATCATCTCCATCAACTCTGATTGAGCAAAGGACCCTGGAAGGTCTTAGGCTGGGCAAAGGTTCCTTTTTGCTCAGCATCTAAAGATAAGTAGTGACATACATAGTTTCTGCCTGTCTAGTTTTTCCCAATTGGCCTTCAGTCTCTGGAAAGGAGGATCTGCCTTTTTGAGATTTAGTAAGGAAAGTTAAAAGCCAAACTGAAATAGAAAACTTAAAAATAAATCCCCTCTTGTGCTGGTATATCTGGGGAATGGGCATATGACTTACACTCAGCCAACCAAATGCTCTTTCTCTGCATTTGGAAATCAGAATGAGGAAGACAGAAAAACAGAGAAGGCTACAAGTACCACCGGAATTCATGATGTGGGCAGGCTGCCCTGTTTTTGATAAGAGATTGTTGTTGTGGTTCTTGGGGCCTTACACTTTGTTTCTTAGTTCCCAACTGTTCTCTAGCCTGATCTTTCAACTCCTATCCAAACTATGAATTTCTTGAAAGTCATTCATTAAGTCCCTTTTGCTTAAATAAGCCGGAGTAGTTCTCTGAAGATTTTAACCAAGAATTTTCCTTGCTAGAACAGAGCCTCTGTGGTTTGGCCAGTGTAGAAAGGAATCGCTTGGAGAAGCAACCCTGAACTCGGCTGTGTTTCTGGGATTGCCTTGCAATCCTGAGCTAGTCTTAGTGTCTGGTTTGGGTACCAGGGCCCTTCTCAATAAGACCATTATGCCATGAGTTTGTCTGAAACGTGATTTGCTTCTCTGTCTCACTTAGGACAGTTGACATTGGCCAGGACCAGCTTCCTAGAGAATTAGGTCCAGGGCAGAGACATCTGGCTCTAGGACTCTCCTGTGGTGAGTTAGTACCCATGCTTCTGGCCAATGGTTGAATCAGGGTGAGATAAATGGACTTGGACTGCTGGAAATTTTCAGCTGTGCATCTCCCTACATCCTCAAATCTTTTGCTTTTTGTATGAAGTTCTATTGCTCCTGAGGACAGACAAATGGAGATACAAATCTTTGATAATCCAAGGTCATCCCCCAAAGTCATCATCCTTTCTCATTTTTTGGATCTCCTAGGAATGCTAACAACGGGAGGGAAAGTTGACCAGGAATGTGCTTCTGTAAACTTAGTGTAGACTTCTCAGGATGGCCTGGAGGTGGTGCTGTTTGCTTGTGGAGCGTTTGAGCTAATAAATTAAGATGGTACTGGGTTGTAGCTATTGGTGGTAGGATTCAATCCAATCACCCAATGGCAAAGCTGAGTATTACTTTGCATCTTTGTATTTGGATTAATTAAGAAGGTTAATTAGTGAAAAACATGAATTTCAAGTGATCTTTGGCATGGGCAGAGGGCTAACACAAAACTCAAAATCTATAAAAAGACAAGATTAACAAATTTAACCACATGCAAAATTTAAAAATTTTTTTCTTTTTCTTTCTTTTAAAATTCTTTTTTAAAAAATTTTTTGTACTGGGGACACTTTGTCACTGAACCACATCACCCCCTCCTTTTTAATTTCAAGACAGGGTCTCACTAAGTTGCTTAGGTTCTTGCTAAGTTCTGAAGCTGGCCATAACTTGTGATCCTCCTGCCTCAGCCTCCTGCGTTGCTGGGATTATAGGCATGCATACATAACTATGCCTGGTGAAAAATTCAAATTTCTAAATTTAATAAGCCACCAGAAAGTAAACAGCAACCTGAGAAAAATAGCAGTAACTTCTGCAGCAAAGGAACACTTTTCTTAATATATAAAGAACTTTTACAAATAAATTTGATTTTAAAATGGGAAAGAATGTAATCAATCCCCAGAAAATGACATTAAAATGACCAGTAAATGAACAAATAATAAATAAAAACAAAAATTTAAAAACAAGCTGGACATGATGGCAAATGCCTAAAATTCCAGACACTCAGGATATTGAATCAGGAGAATCACAACTTTGAGGCCAACCTGGGCAATTAGGGAGATCCTGTCTCAAAATAAATTTAAAAGGGCGGGGATGTAGCTCAGTGGTAGAGTGCTAGTCCAACATGCACAAGACCTGTGCATTGGGGTCCAATTCACAGTACCCCGAAACAAACACACACAAATGCAGTCATTTAATTGTGTGAGCCTCCAGTAATTTCTCTGTACAAACACATAGAATCATTCTATCACAGACCATGATCGAATAGGGCATTTTCTTCCCTGTTTTCATGCAGTGTTGGGGCAACTATTTCTTCAGCAGCACCAACCATGGGAATTCGGGGACAGAAGTCAAACTCTTACTCCTACACACCCACTGCTGAAATTAACAAACAATCCTGTTAGAACTAAAACGGAACTGTCAAACAGGTGTGCTAGGACCGGTATCTCTGATTAGGTAGGTTATGATGGGGCAAGCTTCAAGGAAAAGGATCAGAAGGACTGAGGCTGAGGCGGTGAAAGCGGGGCGGGGCTATCCCCCGACGTAGGAACACCACGTGTGACAACAAAGGGGTGTGCGAGACCTGGGTGGGTGTGCAGAGTTGCAAATTCGGGAGAGAGGAGCCAGATTGGGCGTTGAGGGGCTTTTCCTGCACGGATTCCTTTTCTGTTCGGGGTCTGCACTCGCCTGTCTAGGGTGCCGACATCACTTGCTGTACAGTTCTTTGCTGAAAAGGACTTTTCCCCCATCCAGTTTTCACTTTTGATAGAGAAATACAGGGAGGACTTAGAGAAGTGTAATGGCCTCTCCCAGCCTTGGCCACACTGGGGTATTGACATCAGTCAGCGGATTTTTCTCTCTTGCCTCTGGGCACTGTCTAGGCTATCAACCCCTAACTGCTCCCCGACTGGGGTTTGGTCTTCTCCGGATGGACTACAACTCCCACCATGCCTCGGGCCCAGTCTCCCTCCCGCCGCTAGACTGAACACTGTCTCCGCCAGTAAGAGAGCAGAGTTCCCAGGGGCCATCCTCTGCAGCCAATGAACATGGCAGAGGGCGGATCTCTCCCGTCCATTGTTCTCTGTGCCCCTCGGGCTTGAGCCGAGGTGAGTACTGAGCGGCCGGCAGAGCCCGGGCGTGCTTTTGCGCGAGAAGCGGCCCTTGGAGCTGGACCTGGACTCGGGGGAGGTGAGCCAGAGAGGCAGGCCTGAAGCCGCGCGGACCGGGAACAGCCCGCGCCGAGGGATAACGGGCCTGCAGCCAGCTGCGGCAGCCTGCTGGGGGAGGGGCGTGGGTGCGCTGTCGGTGCCGCTGCCCGGCTCTCGGAGTTACGCGCCCGCGGTGTGAACCGACCTGGTCTCCTCTCCCCGGCAGAGCTCCTTCACATCCAGGTGGGAAGCGCAGGGTTTTGAACTGGGAAGGGATGTTGGACGACATCCTGCGCAGGCTTCTCATAGTACAAGTGGGGAAACTGAGGTTCAGAGGGGGCGTGTCTTGGCTCGACTTAGACGGCTAAGTCGGTGTCTCCGCACATTTTACCCGGTGCCCAAATAAGAAATCTGTTATACTTGTATTTCATCTAGTCATTTGGGTGAATACACGTTTAGAACTTGGGCTTTCCCACTACCTTTTTTTGTTGTTGCTACTGTTTTTAGGTTTTCCTTTTATTTTTTTCTTTTCTTCCAGGGAGTGTTATCCGAGTCTTTATGATATAATGCTTTTTGAAAATGATTTTTATTGCTTTTAAAATATTCTTTGTAATTCTAGTGTTCTCAATATTTTCTAGAGTTGCCGTCCGAGTCTTTATTTTCACCCGTGGTTTTTTTTTTTTTTTTTTTTTTTTGAACCGGGGATTGAATTCAGGGGCACTTGGCCACTGAGCCACATCTCCAACCCTATTTTGTATTTTTATTTAGAGACAGGGTCTCACTGAGTTGCTTAGGGCCTCGCTAAATTGCTGAGGCTGGCTTTGAACTCGCGATTCTCCTGCCTCAGCCTCCCGAGTTGCTGGGATTACAGGCGAGCGCCACCGCGCCCGGAAACCCTTTTTTTTTAAAAAGGGAATTGGGTTCTTACGGTCTGTGGTGTCTTGCTGATTTTCTTTTTATCCATTATTTTCATATTAGAATTATCTGAAATCATTAATGATTAATTTTCTTTGTCAGTGTAATCTTTAAAATATTGGGCTGGGACGTAACTCAGTGGTAGAGTGCTTGCCTAGCTTGCTTGAAGGTCTTGGGTTCAATTTGCCTTGTGCCCCTTCCCAGACCTCCTATTATCATGTTAACTGGTTTTGTTTTTCTTTTTTCCGTGATGCTAGGGATTGAACCCAGACTCTGGCACATGCTAGACAATTGCTTTACCACTGAGTTACCCCTGGAATATCTTTTAATATATTCTACTATGGAGATGCCATTGTTTTTTAATCATTTCCCTGCTGCTGGGTTCCCTGCTTACCCCCTCAGAGCTGGGGCACTCTATCACGGCGCTTTTTATTTAATTTTGAGACAGTGTCTCACTACCTTACCCATGCTGGCTTCTAACTGGCAATCCTGCCTTACCCTTCCAACTGGCTTCTGCCACCATGCCCAGCAGTCCAACTGCTGGACTTTTAAGATATCAACTTTTTGCAATTAGGAACAGTGCCAAGGTTGTGTATCCTTGCAAATAAATTTCTTTGCAGGGATGTTATTTTAAAATTAAATTCATGAAGGGCCAGGACTGGATCAGAGAGTATGAACATTTCCTCTACCCCCTGGACAGGGGATTGAATCTAGAGGTTCGGGAATACTAGGCAAACTCTCTACCACTGAAGTACATGCCCAGCCCCTTTTAAATTTTATTTTGAGACAGGGCTCACTAAGTTTCCCAGTCTGGGCTCACACTTGTGATCCTCCTGCTTCAGCATGTAAGTAACTGTGATTACAAGTCTGAGCCACCATGCTTGTCTGAATGTGAACATCTTTAAAACTTCAGTGGGGGCTGGGCACTGTGGCGCACACCTGTAATCCCAGTGTCTCGGGAGGCTGAGGCAGGAGGATCTCGAGTTCAAAGCCAGCCCCAGCATGGGCAAGGCACTAAGCAACTCAGTGAGACCCTGTCTCTAAATAAAATACAAAATGGAGCTGGGGATGTGGCTCAGTGACCAAGTGCCCCTGAGTTCAATCCCCAGTTCCAAAAAAACAAAAAACAGAAAAAAAGAAAACTTGAGTTGGCCCTCTGTATCCTCAAGATTTAAAAAAAGTCTATACTGAACCTGTGTAAATTTTTTTCTTATCATCATTCTCTAAACAGTACAGATAACCATTATTTACAGAGCATTTACATTGTATTAGGTATTATGTGATTTAAAGGTATACAGAAAAATGTGCACAAATTATTTGTAAATTCTACACCATTTTATGTAAGGGATTTGAACATTCACAGATTTTGGTATTTCCAGGGGTTCCTAGAGCCAATCCTCTGAGGATACCTCAGACTACTGTACTTGAAAATATGGTAATGATGCAGTTAAGACACTGCCTTCCTTCCAGTGAATTTCAAAGAGCCTTGACATCTGATCCATTGCTAATCCTTAAGATGTCCTCATAAGGATGAGTGGTATTATCTGTATTTATTAGGTAGGTGGTCACTGAGATTGAGTGACTAAGTTTTGTGTTAGGTCAGGGTCACTTACTATGCAGCAATCTGAACTGATGGGCAGGAGATGTCAGTCCTGTTTTGTTTGTTTGTTTTTTGAGAATACTGCATTTCTGATATTTATTCTTTGGTCTTTGAAAGAACAGCGTTGTATTTTTTGTGCAGGTGATACTTCTTGCTATGGAGAGATATTTTCAAGAATAAGAAATTATTTCTTGGGAAGCCGGATGCGGTGGCGCACGCCTGTAATCCCAGCACTTGGGAGGCTGAGGCAGGAGGATAGCGAGTTCAAAGCCAGCCTCAGCAACTTAGCGAGGCCCTAAGCAACTCAGTGAGACCCTGTCTCTAAATAAAATACAAAATAGGGCTGGGGATGTGGCTCAGTGGTCAAGTGCCCCTGGGTTCAATCCCCAGTACCAAAAAAAAAGAAAAAAAAATTTATTTCTTTAATAGGGACCAGGAACTTCAGTTGGTTTGGGGCAATAAGGATCACTTGGTGGCCTGACTTGGGCTGCTATGAGTTAGATTGCTTTGGGACAATTACTGATTCTGGTTTTCTGTCTTATTTCCCAGCAGAACTTCTTGTTGAAGAAGGGAGGTGTCTTCTCAGAGAAGTGTGGCTAGAGAAGACTGAGGTTCAAGGTTTAAAAGCCTGAGTGATCACCCCAGGAAGGTGGATAATGGCTGCAGACATGCCAACAGTGACCACTCCTCTCAGTGCTTTGGTCCAGGTGCCTCAAGAGGAAGACAGACAGGAGGAGGAGGCGGTCACCACTATGATCCTGGAGGATGATTCCTGGGTGCAGGAAGCTGTACTGCAGGAGGATGGTCCTGAGTCTTTTCCCCAGAATGCTGGCAAGGGCAGCTCTCAGGAGGAAGCAACAGCTGGGGGACCACAAGGTGCACTTGGCCGCCTCCGAGAACTCTGTCGACGCTGGCTAAGGCCAGAGGTACACACCAAGGAGCAGATGTTGACTGTGCTTCCAAAGGAAATTCAGGCCTGGCTGCAGGAGCATCGACCTGAAAACAGTGAAGAGGCAGTGGCTCTTGTCGAAGACTTGACTCAGACCCTTCGAGACAGTGGTAAGATGCAGAACCTCACAGGGAGAGGGTGAAAGCACCATTCCAAGGTGGAGAAATGTGTTTGTGGAGGAGTAGTTGGTATCCAGGATGGTATCCTCCCTCTGCTCTGTGTCCAGGGCATTATCCTTTTAATGCCTTCATTGGGTGCAGTGGTAGCTACAAAATTTCAGTATAGGAGGGGCTTAGCAGACCATTCCTGGAACTGCATTTGCATGGTAAAGACAGTTTTTTACTTTCATGTTTATTGGAGTGGTTGGAAAGTGGATAGAGGAAATGAGGAGGGGGGCTGATCTATAATCCTCTACTTGGCACCTTCACGTGGTTATGTAACAAATATTCAGATAGTTCCAGCATTTAGAAAAGAACAATCTAATTTTTTCAAAGTGATTATTTTTATGAAACCAAGATAAAAGACAAGTAAACCAGTTAATACCTAAGGATAAAGTCATCTTGGACTCTTAGGAGTAATTCCAAATTTGAACTCTTTGCAACAGTTATTCTGTTTGTTTCCTGTGTTGCTAGTAAATTTTGGGATCCTTGCATACCATTTAACTACTCTGTCTCTATTTGGCCTTCACTTGACCGGACTCGATTACCAAATATTTATTCCAGGTCTGCCTGTGCCCTTGGAACAATTTCAGGGCCCAGGAAATATGGCTGCTTTTGTGTTGACCAAAACTTCAGGAGTTAAGAGTGTAGAGATGATAGCGGAGAGGTTAGGCCAGAGAAAACTTCACAGAAGACATGAAAAGTGAGGAAAGGTTGCAGGATGGAGTAGTATTTAGAAAGTCACAGGGCAGGGAGGAGGCTGTGGCATCTGAGAAAAGTGGTGCTAAGCCAAGGCTCCAGCATAGTGTCTTCCTTCAGATGGCAATGAGAAGGCCTGGCTGATTGGAATGGAAAGTATATTTTTAGGAAGTGGTAGGGATTTGGAGGAAGTGTCGATGGAGGCTTGGACTGAAAGTAGTTGGCCTCAGCAGATTCTTGAACCAGGGCTCAGTGGCCATAGAAGGAAGCTGAGTTTGGCAACAGGATGTAGGTTTGATTAGAGTAGGGAGAGGCTAGCTGGGCAAGGTGGTGCACACCTGTGATCCCAGCTACTCCCAGCTACTTGGGAGGCTGAGGCAGGAGGAATCACAGGTTCAAGGCTAGACTCGGCAAATTAGTGAGACCCTATCTCAAAATAAAAAATAAAAAGGGCTGGGGATGTAACTCAGAGATAGTGTAACCATGGACTCAGTTCCTAATAACACACACACACACACACACACACACACACACACAAAGTAGGGAGAGGTTGGAGACAGAAGAATAGCCAGGAAGCTACCTAGTTATAGGGTATACAGTGATGGGGGTCAGGCTAAGATGGGGATAGTAAGGTAAGTGGAGACTGAACACATGGGAGAAAGAACTAATAGTAGCAATAGCTAGCATTTATTGAGTTCTTCCTATAGGCCAGGCAGTGTGCTTAACATCTAATATGCAGAACTCACATAAACGTCACCACCTTGGATGATAAGCAGGGTTATCATCGCCAGAGAAGTCAGATGACTGCTTTAAGATCATGCAGCTAGTATGAGGGAGAACCAGGATTCAAATTTATGTGCCTGAGAACATGGTGTATATTCTTAAGCATTTCATCACATGTATGATAGTAAGTGACAGTTCGTAGTGGGGTGTTGGAAGAAGGGGATGCAGAACGAGATTAAGACAAGTGACTAACTCGGTAGCATCTAGTCTGGAGGATTGAGAAGGCTGGGAGGGGAAGAGGAGGTGGTTTGGGGCAGAAGTTCTGACAATTGCCTGGGATCAAGAGATATTATTAAAGCCATCTTCTGGAGAAAGGGACCGACAGTGAACACTAAGTGTGACCCAATCCTGCACTGGGAACCTTACACATGCCCATTTCACTAAGAATTCTGAGAGTTGGGTGGAGAGGAAGGTCATAATTATTAAGTAGTGAAGCTGGGATTAACTCAGGTGTGTTCGCTTCCACATGAGTTTGGTAGATCCTATATTTTATTTGAAGTATGTACTGGATTTTCTTTGGTTCTGAAAAGTAACTTTGTTTTCTTTTTGCAGTGCTGGAGATAGAACCTGGTTTTTTTTTGGGGGGGGTGCAGTGGGCTTGAATCACTTTTCCACTGAACTTACATCCTTATCCCAATAACTTAAAATTTTATTATTTCTATTAAGAAGGGATTCCAGTGACTCAGAGGCTGAGGCAGGAGGATCACAAATTCAAGGCCAACCTTGGCAACTTAAAGAGACCCTATCTCAAAAGAAACAACAAAAAGGGCTAGAGATGTAGCTCAATAGTAGAGCATCCTGGTCCAGTCCCCAGAAACCCCCACACATACATGCAAGGGGGGAAAAAAAAGGAAAGAAAAAGAAAAAAATCCTCTCATTCTGTTTCAGAATTTTGTTTACTTTCTTCCTAATGGATGTGACAAGTTTGTAATGAACTTCAGGATCACAGGCAGATACCAGAGGGACTGAGGGCTGAGGAGAAACTTCTGAGGTGGTTATTTAGTTGGGGAGGTCACAGAGCAGAAATGATTACAACTCAGTCCCTGGCTCATTGCAGGGTCTTTGGTGCCTTTCTTCTTTCATTGGACATCTGAAAGGGGGACCCTCTTCCCACAGAGGAGTGGGTTTATCCCCTGATTTCTGCCTTTGAGATTGTCTTTGGCCTTCATTTATTTAACAAACTCTGCTCACTCTCCTCGTGGTTGTTTACAGAAAAATATCTGCACTTTCTCTCATCCCAACTCAAACATTTACTCAACATAGGATCACTTGACCTCTATTTGGTTTGTCCAGCTCAGGATCTTTGGACATATTTACCCAGCACAGGACATTTCAAGGCCTGGTTAGATGGTGGTGGTTTAATGTTTGACTAATAGGCACCTCCAGGTGCTCACATTTAAAGTCTTTTAATTTCAGTTAAGGTCAGACTTATAGTACTAGTTTATATGGCAAAGCTCATCTCTATTTTTGGAGTTTCTCAAGGACATTTTAATCTCATACCTAGCCTTGACTCTTAGGATTTCTTGCCTAAATTTTTGTAGAAGCCTGTGCCAAACTAAGCCCGGTCCAAACTGAACTTGCCTTCATTCTTTTTCCCCTTCATTGCAGCTCTTCCACTCCTTGTTTATCAAATCAAGCATGACCTCCTTGTTCTGCTTAGGACCCATGACTCTATGTGACTTGGCCAGTCCTCCGCTGCAGCTTGGTCCCTTCCCTGATCCCTTTGCTGTGTCCCTTGCTCCATTCAGATAAGATCTTGCTATTTCTTGAACACAGCCTGTACTTTCTAGCATTGACCTTTTGTTCCTACATTTTGGTTTGGAATGTCTTTGTCCTAATTCTATGGGGTGAAGTCCTGGTGTCCTTTGAATTTATTTTTTTATTTATTTGTGATGCTAGGGATCAAACTCATGGCCTTGAGAATGCTAGGCAGGTTGCTGTATCACTGAGCTATATCCCCGAGTCCTGAATACCCACTTTTGGAGACCCTCTCCATAAAGTCATCCCTAATTCCTTTTCCCTGTCTTGTCCCCAGTTGCAATTACATGGAACTGTCTCTAATCATCTCTCCCAGAACATTTGGATTCTCCTTCTCTTTTGGCTTTTGTCATGGTCCATCTTGTTTTCTATTTATATGAATACTCATTTCTTCTAGGAACCTGCAAAATCACAGAAAGGAAAACATTTTCTGCCTCCTCCTTTTTCTCCTCCTCCTCTTCTCTCTTGTCCTCTCTAACAGTGCCCCACACATAATAGGGATTCGGTATGTATTTTTGGGAGGAATAACTGAATTCTTCCCACCTGCAAGTTGGGAGAGGCTCATCTGCTCAACCCAGGAAGGAGGCAGACAGACTTCATTGGTAGAAACAAGGAGCTTGACATCTGCTTTTTCTTGAGAAATCCAGGCTAAGCTTTTATTTTAAAGCAAAATGGGGTCAAGCTCAAATTCAGCAACACATAATCAGTGATACTTCTGAATCTGCAAAGGGAAGTAGGTAAGACTTCAGTTTAGACCTAGGGAAATGCTTAGGCCAATAGGCAAGTCAGGCAGCTTAGTCCTCCAAAGGAGCACTTACTCTTAGCCTGCAGGGTTTTCATTTAAGAATAAAAGTTTTATTTAATCCTTTGTTTATATTCAGTCAGCCCAGTTAATATTATTGTTTATGTTAATATGTTTTTAAAAATAGAATATTTCTGAATATGAGGGTGTGTGCTATTCCCACTTCTCAAAAGTCTTTCGTAAGCAAAGGCTCATGAAAATCATTCCTTCCTGACCTGAGTATAAACATGTAGGTAGCCCTTTCATCTGTTGTTATCTGCCCTGACTTTAGGCATGATATTTGGGTTGGACAGCATTCATTTGAATAGACAAGTTTTGAATTTGGAAACCTAAATTATGGTGAATCCACACTGGTAGGGGAGAACATTTGCCTGAAATGCTCTGGGGTTAGGGATATAGCTCAGTGGCAGAGCACTTGCCTAGTATACCCAAGGCTCCAGGTTTGATTTCCAGCACTGGAAAAAAGCAAAGAAAAAGAAGAACTGGACTGGCAAGTCTCAGGAGAACATTACTGCCCCTATAGAAACTATTTTTTCTGTGACTTAGCCTTTGGGTTTAGACTAGATTGCCCACATCATTCATATCTGCCTGCCATGTTCTCAGTCTCCTGGAGGTTAGTTGAAAGACCACACATAGAAAGTCTTAGTTAACTCTTTTATTGGTACAGAACACTTTAGTGTTATTGTTGTTGTTTCTGAGTGATGTGGGAAATGACAACCCAGATTTTCTAGGACAATTCTGAATTATAAATATTTGTCCTTGTAAGTCATCAAAAATAGTCTCATATTTCAATAAATTAACAGCTAACCCATACCACCCAGAGTGTCTCATACCTGTAAGCCTGGGGCAAGGAGTCATTTATCAAATTGTATGTCCCAATTTTGGGTTCCCCAAATTTATAGAATTCAGTCTCTGAACTGCTTTATTTTTTTCTTTTTTTTTGCTTGGTGCTGGGAATTGAACCCAAGGGCACTCAACCACTGAGTTACATCCCCAATCTCTTCTATTTTTTAATTTTGAGACAGGGTCTCCCTAAGTTGCTGAGGCTGTCCTTGAACTTGGGATTCTCCTGCCTCAGCCTTCCAAGTTGCTGGAATTACAGGTGTGCCTCTGAACTGCTAATTTCTATACCAGAGGTACAGAAAAATACCCTCAGGGGTCAGGAGGTCAGTGAATTCAGGCAACAGTGGCATCCCTCAAATTGCCCAGACACTAGGGTTTTTGCATCATCAGAATTTTTTTAAACTGGGGTTTGAACCCAGGAGCTCTCTACCACTGAGCTACATCCCAAGCCCTTTTTATTTTTTATTTTGGGACTGGGTCTCACTTAGATGCTGAGGCTGGCCTCAAACTTATGGTTCTCTTGCCTCACTCAACCTTTAGAGTCAGTGGCACTGCAGGTGTGTGGCACCATACCAAGCTTGTTTGCATCATCATGGTGGAAGGGGAATGATCCTCTTTTAACAGATGTATTTGATATTATGGAAGCCCATTACCAAAAATAAACTGCTGACATCAGAGGGGAGCAAAGGAAAATGTGGGGTCTCAAAATTGATAAATTCCTAACATTTAAATCCTCTGTTAGTGAGTGCATGTTGTGGCCCCCTGACCAATAGCATCAGCATTTACAAACCTGTTAAAAATGCAAATCTCACCCCAGAAATACTGACTCAGAAACTTTGGGGTGGTATCCAATACTCAGGGACTTAAGAAGTCCTACAGTTGATCTTGATTCAAGCTCCAGTTTGAAAACCACTGCACTGGATGGATAGCTGGTTCTCATAATTGGCCACACATTGAAATCACGTGGGTAAGAACCAAACTCAAGACAGCTTCCTTAGCACTACCATCTTATCAACAGGTAAGCAGCACTTCCAGAACATTGGCCTCACCTTCTTAGCTGCTAGGAGAATCCCACATTAAAGACAGACCCAATAAACATTCAGGGACATGGAGACCCTTGAGCCAGTCTCTGGTGGTGTTAGTGGAAGACTGACCTTCTATGAGAGAAATGGCAGCCTGGGATAGAGTGAAAGAAAGTACCCTTGACAGCCATGGACTGGGCCTGGGGCTGTGCAGATCTCCAAATGAAGGGGCCAACAAAGGGTTAAATAAGAAAGCAGGTGTTGTGTTGTGAACTGTACAAACGTAAGCTATCATTGTTATCCTCATAATTAATTTGTGGTGGTTATTATAATGTGCATGGTGTATATACATGAAAGACATGGCTGACAAAGACTCAGGAAATACACATCATTCTATTACTGTCAATCTAAGATTCTGTGGCATAGGCTCCGTGAACATTCCTCTTGCCTGTATGATTTTTTTTTTTTTTTTTTTGAACCAGGGATTGAACTCAGGGACACTCGGCCACTGAGCCACATCCCCAGCCCTATTTTGTATTTTATTTAGAGACAGGGTCTCACTGAGTTGCTTAGGGCCTCGCTAAGTTGCTGAGGCTGGCTTTGACCTCGCGATCCTCCTGACTCAGCCTCCCAAGTGCTGGGATTACAGGCGTGCACCACCACGCCCGGCTTGCCTGTATGATTTAACCCCATATTTCTAGGGTTGCATTATGGAAGCCTCTTTGCCTTTCCATTCTTCAGAAATCAGGGTGACTGTGTTCTCCTTGGATTGGGTTACCCTCCTTGTGTGTGATGAGAGATGACCTATATTTCAAAACAAAGTGCTGTGTTGTAATAATTTGCCTGGCTTCCCAGGCATCTTTTATCTTACTTAATAATGTTCATTAGCAGCCTTTGTTAACTGATAACCTAAAGTGGTAATGCGGTACTTATAAGCAATTTTCTGTGTGTAAGATAGAATAAACCATCTTGTAGAGGTGAGGGGGAAGAAATCACATGGGGCCCATTCTCTGAAATTCTGATTTTCTGGTTTAATTGGGTATGAGTTATGGCCCAGGCAAGGGATGTGTGTGTGTGTGTGTGTGTGTGTGTGTGCGCGCGCGCGCGCGCGTGTGCATGTCACACAGGCTCTGGAGATTGAGCCCAGGGCCTCATATGGTAAGCATATGTTCTACCACTGAGCTACACCCCTAGCCCTCAGGCAAGGAGATTTCCTCCCCCACCTCCTAGAGCTGAGGGCTGAACTCAGGGCCTTGTGCATCCTAAGCAAGTGCTCTGCCACTGAGCTAAACTCCCAACCCCAAACAAGGGATTCTTGAGAGCTTCCCAGCAACTCTATTATGCAGCAGAATTTAAAGACCACTTCTACAGAGCTTTTTAACTCAAAGAGCATTCCCTGGACCAACAGCATTAACATCACCTGGGAGCTTACTAGAAATGCAATCAATCTGAGGCAGGAGGATGGCGAGTTCAAAGCCAGCCTCAGCAACTTAGCGAGGCCCTAAGCAACTCAGTGAGACCCTGTCTCTAAATAAAATACAAAATAGGGCTGGGGTTGTGGCTCAGTGGTGGAGTGCCCCTGGGTTCAATCCCCAGTACCAAAAAAAAAAAAAAAAAAGAAAAAGAAATGCAATCAGTCTCACTCCAGCCCCACTGAAGCAGAATCTGCATTTAACAAGATCTTCAGATGATTCCTCAGGACTTTGAAGCTTGAGAAGCCTATCCTAGACTAGAGAGGAATAGGAGTCGTCATAACTTCAGACCTTCTCTTGTCCAATAGTTGAGCCAAAGAGTCACAGCTGACCTTCCACTCATCCCGAGCATCACCTGGTGTTCAGTGATTACAGGCAACAGGTTATATATTTTAAACTTGCCCCTGCAGAATGCTCCTTTCATGAACACAAACAAACACATATATTTATTTTTCTTAGCAAGAAAATCCCTCAGACACCTTCAGATTTCTGCCAGGCTTTCCAGGATAGGTAGTTCAAGTCAGAATGGAACTTAGTTTGGACCTACCTTGAATCAGAATCACTTCTGTATTTTAGATCAGTGTCTCAACCATTGTGCCAAGACATAGTGGTATGCCACTATCTGGCAGGAAGGATCTTGGAAGGATTTTGAGCCAAATATACACTAAAGCATCAAAGTTTGTGACCATTTTATTTCATTGTTATAAATAGATTACAGTAGTCTCCCTTTATCCATAGGGGATTCATTCCATGACCCTCAGTGGATGCCAGAATTTATAGATAATACCAAATGCTATATACTGTTTGTTTTTTTGTTTTGCTTTTGTTGTTTTGTTGTTGTTGTTGTTTTGTGGTGCTGGGGAATTGAACCCAGGGCCCTGTGCTTGTGAGGCTGTTTTTTTTTTTTTTTCTTATAGATACATACATACCTCTGATAGATTTTAAGTACAGCAAGAGTTTGACCACAATGACTAAAATAAAACAATTATAACCTGTAGTAAAAGCTATTTAAAACTTATGAATGACCTAGTTCTGGAATTTTTCATTTAATAATTTTGGACCTCATTTGACCAAGGGTAACTAAAACCTTGAAACCTTGGAAAGTGAGAGCAGTGATTGGGGGAGACTCTCCAGCACATTCAAGTTTATCCCCTTGTTGACGTTAAGTCTCTCTCACACTCATTCTGGCATGCTTTCTATTGTGGGACAGAAAGAGGAGGCCTGTGGCCTGAAGGAAAGTACACAGAACTCTGTGAGCAGTGATGGAAATGTGATGTGCACTTGAATCCAGAGTGTGTGTGAGCGGTGGGAAAGTACAGAATCCATTGATTTAGACCAAGCTACACTTGTAATATTTGTGTATTGATTGATAAGGGTGGCGATTCAAGAACTGTTCAGTGAGTGCTTTTTGGACAGTGGTCTTATAATTTTGAAAAAACAAAAATTGGATCTGCACATAGCAACTTAAATAAATAGATCTCTGCTTCATAAATTACACAAAAATAAATTCAGGTTGATTATAGACCTATACTATACAAGATTTAAAATGACAAAAAGGAGAATATTTTTATAATCTTGGTTGGGGACGGACTTTACAAGCATTACAGAAATTATCAAAGCTAGATGGGACTCATGACACAGAAGAAAATCCTTTATATAAAAAAGATACCGTAAAATTAATAACAGAGTGTGTGACAGATACCATTGCCCTGTGTACATGCATGAAAGCACAGATGGTGTGACTCTACTTTGTGTACAACCAGTGAAACAATAGCTGTACTCCATTTGTGTTCAATGAATCAATAAGTAAATTAAAATAAATAAATAAAATAAATAAATAAATAAATAAAAAAGATACCATGGGAACCAGGCACAGTGGTACATGCCTATAATCCCAGCAACTTCAGAGACTGAGGCAGGAGTATTCCAAGTTTGAGACTAGTCTTAGCAACAAAAAATTAAAAATAAATAAAGAAAAAGGGGATGTAGTGGTAGAGTGTTCCTGGGTTGTGTCCTCTATGTCCTCTACTGAAAAAAAAAAAAAAATCAAAATTCTTGATCTATAAGAGCTATAAATTCGTGGGTCAGTCCAGTAGAATAAAAGGTAAAAGATGTTAATAATCAATTTTAGAATAAAGAAATATAGATTATAAACATACGAAAAGGTGTTCAACCTTATATCAGGGAAATACCCATTTAAGCAAGGTACTATTCTTTTGCACATATTAGACTGTTAAATTTGAGTGTTTCTAAGAATTCCCTGACCTTCTGAACTTTACACAATCTTTAAAATTAATTTTATGGACTGGGGGTTTAAGGTAGTGGTAGAGCACTAACCTAGCATGCACAAGGCCCTGGGTTTTATTCCTAGCACAAGAAAAAAAAAATTTTCAGAATTTTTCTAGTAGGTAATGATGTATTTTAATACATAGAGTGCATAAAATTGATAGAGTACATAAAATTGTATGTAGAAATTATATATTCTTCCTGTATCATGATAAAAATATACATAGCATAGCATTTACCATTTTTAGGTAGCCAATTGAGTGATATTAAGTACCTTCACATTGTTAAGAGCATGCATCTCCAGAACTGTTTCTTTCCTCTTCTCAAACTGAAACTCTATACCCACTCAACAGTAACTCTGTTCCTCTCCCTCTCTAGCCCCTGGCAACCACTGTTCTATTTTCTGTCTTTTTTTTTTTTTTTTTTTTTTTAAGAAATGGGATCTTGCTATATTACTCAGGCTGACCCCAGATTCTTGTGCTCAAGCAATCCTCCTGCGTTAGCGTCCTGAGTAGCTGAGACTACAGTGCACCACCACACCCAGCTTATTGTTATGATTTTGATGACTCTGGGTACCTCTTTTGTGTCTGGCTTATTTCACCTAGCATAACGTCCTCATGATACATCCACATTAAAGCATGAGTCAGAATTTCATTCCTTTTTGAAGATGAATAATATTTCACTATATATACCGTATTTTGTTTGTTCAACTGGATTGTTTCCACCTTGGCTGGAATAATACATGAACACAGATACACACTTATCTGTTCCAGGCTTGGCTTTCAGTTCTTTTGGTATATACCCAGAAGTAGAATTGTTGGATCATATGGTACTTCTATTTTTAATTTTTTTAGGCACTCCCATCCTGTTTTCCACATGATATGCTGTACCATTTTACATTCCCACCAGCCATTCACAGGGAAAAATCATGTATATTTATTTTTGAGTCTGTCTCAGGGACAGACTCTTGACAATGTGTTTATACTTTCTGGAACCTGAATTTAGTCATAGACGAGTATATACTTCATTATATTATTGAGCAGGAAATTGTTATATCCAAGAAGAACAAACTTGTTAATTGTGTTTACAGTTAAGCATATGAATGAAGAAAATAGATCAGTGTTGCATGGATAACTAGTAAGATCTGTTAGAATAGCATTCCAATCTTGGCCAAATATTACCTTCAAGGAGGCCTCCAGGTGTTTGCTTTCACATTACCCTAGTGCAATTCCTTTCAGTACACTCTCTGAAATTAGATAATGTGATATGTCTGTATTTTGTGTAGTAGAATGTATATTTTGTGAGGTTCATCAGCTTTCAAACTGCATAGCACAGTCCAAAACCCTTATTTAAAGTATCTGCATAGATAAGCTGACTTCTATATCCACTTCAGTAGTTTTGGGGGAGATCAGTAACATTTAGAAAATGAAACCTTTTCCATTTCCTTAATGTCTGACTTCTGGGTTTACTCTCCTGGAAATATGGGCCTCCCAAACAAGCCTTGCCTCCCTATCTCTAGTCTGATCTATTTACAAAACATACTCCTCCTGTTTGCACCTTGGGATGGCAAACACTATTTTTATCCATATAGTTCCTTAAAAAAAAAATAAATAAAGATTCCTAACTCCTTCCATCTCATACCATCTCCACTATTTTTTAAAAATATTTTTTAGTTGTTGATGGACCTTTATTTAATTTATTTTTGGGTGGTGCTGAGGATCAAACCCAGCACCTCACACATGCTAGGCAAGCGCTCTATTACTGAGCCACAACCCCAGCCCCCATCTCCACTTCTAATATGTTGGTGAGACTACCTTATCTCTGACCAAAACCAGTTTCTAAGTTTTCATTTTCTTGATAATTGGCTGCTAATAAAGGAGGGAACTGAGTGCACTTGAATGTGCTCTTCTTCATCCTCTTCTCTTGATTTCATAGTTGCCTGCCCTTCCTGAGAAGGAGGTTAGAAGGAACCAGCATTTCCTCCTCCTTCCCAGCTCTTTGACTTTTTCCCATTTGAAGAGCACCAGAAGGCTGGCCTTTTTTGTTTTTGAAAGGACTCCTGTGTCTCTGTTACCAGAGGCAACTTCTAAACTTTGCCCAATCCTCCGCTGGTTTTCCCTGGAGTACACTCTAACCATCTTGATGCTTTGTCTGTGTAAAAAAAGAATAGGATGGCCCAGGCGTGGTGGCGCACACCTATAATCCAAGCGACTTGGGAGGTTGAGGCAGGAGGATCGTGAGTTCAAAGCCAGCTTCAGCAACTTAGCAAGGCCCTAAGCAACTCAACGAGACCCTGTCTCTAAATAAAATACAAAATAGGGCTGGGGATGTGGCTCAGTGGCAGAGTGTCCCTGAGTTCAATCCCTGGTTCAAAAAAAAAAAAAAAAGAAAAGAAAAGAAAAGAAAAAGAATAGGATGGGCCTTCAGCAGCAGAAGTGAGGAGTTAATGGGGGCAGGATTCTGCTCAGGAGATGATGGAAGATAACTCCACAAATTATCACATTTAAAGTCTTCTTGATTTCAAAGAAATTCATATTTTCATCTAATAGGTAGATTCTGTTATTTATTTATTGACAGTACTGGGGATTGAACCCACTACCACTAAGCTTCATCCCCAGGCCTTTATTATTTTTTAAATTTTGAGACAGGGTCTCATTCAGTTGTTCAGTCTGGCCTCAAACTTGCAGTCCTCCTGCCTCAACCTCCCAATTTGCTGGGATTGCATGTGTGCATATGCTGCTGAGCCCAGCTCTGTCATTTCTTTCTTTTACATTTCAATTTGTCCTAATATATTCCCTTTTGGTCTATCTAGCTTGATTGCTTTATTTATTTATTTGTTTTATATATATATATATATATAAATAAATAAAAAATCCAGGGCCTTGCACATGCCAAACACATATTCTACTTCTGAGCTACACTGCCCGCCCCCCATTCTTAGATTATTTGTTGAATGTTGCGTCTTTCCATGGATTTGACAGACCAAATATGCTAAATACCCCTAGTCATTATATCGATATTTTTTCTGTTCACAGTTTATGCATTCATGTGCCACCTATATAAAATTCCAAATTCATATGTCAATTGAGTCTATTTCTGGTGTTTTTTATACAGGTTTTTTTGTTTGTTTGTTCTGTTTTTTGTTTTTTATGGTGCTGGAGATTGAACCCAGGGCTTCACACATGCTAGGAAAGTGCACTCCTAATCCCTAGGCCCTATTAATGTTTTAATTATTACATTTCATGTTTTAACATCTGATAGAGATAGTTTCCCTCCTCCCTGTTCCCCTGATTTCAGTTAATAATCTTATCTTCTTAATGTTTAGTTTTGTGTACTTATAATTCAATTGCATGATTTACCAATTTTAAATGTTCTCCTTTGAACTCCCAAGTATTACAGACAAGTACATTTTCTTATAACAACAAACATATACCATATCCCACCTTATGACTCCTCTCCCAATTTTAATTCATGTAATTTCTATTTTTAAAATATTTTTTACTTGTAGATGGACACAGTACATTTATTTTATTTATTTATTTTTATGTGGTGCTGAAGATCGAGCCCAGTGCCCCACACATGCTAGGCAAGCTGAGCCACAACTTCAGCCCAGGTAATTTATTTTTTTCTCTTTTATCCCCTTTGGTGGGGATTTGAACCCAGGGCTTCATAGATACTAGATCAGTGCTGTACCACTGAATTAATTCTCAGCTCTAAGCACATAGTCTCAAAGATATACTTTATAGGGGCTGGGGATGTAGCTCAGTAATAGAATGGTTGCCTAGCAAGCTGGTTTGATCCCCAGCACCAAGAGAAAAACAAGGAATTTATTCTCCTTTCTTCTAGTTTTCTTCTCTGAGAACTCCAGTAAGTTTATTGATTTTCCTATTGTTTAAATTCTGTTTCTATTGTTCTCTTTAATCTTTTGAACTCTTTGTTTCCATTCATTTAATTGCTTTTCTCACTTTGTTCCTCTTTTCAGTGCTTTTCAAGATGCCTAATTTCCTCTATTGCTCCTTGCCATCTTGTCTCCGTTTCTTTGGATGATATTTCCCTTCTTTCCCAAGTCCTACACATTTCATGAAATCTCCTTCTGTGTTCTCACCATCTCTTCTTCAAGTTGTTTAGTTCTTTCTTCATAGAGACAGTTGTTTCATTTACCTATTTTTATGGTTGGAAAATGATCATTTTTTCAATAATAGTAAGTTCCCTGATTAATGTAAGCAAGTCAAAGGCTCTCTCCTTCTCTGCTTTACAGAAACAGCTTCCTGCATACACGGCCCATCTGTGTGATTCTGGTTGTAGCCTCACCTCCTTTGCTTCTCTGAACCAATGAAGCCAGCCCTGCTTACCCCAGTTTCCAAACACTGTTGCACTGGAGGGTGAGTCCCGAACCTTCAGGAAGTGATTTTCTGCCTGAGCTTTCTGAAATCTGCTCCTGAGCACCCTCCCACCCACTCCCTTCCATGCTTATTCTCTACACTTCCTTCTTCAGTGCTTCTACCCAGTCTGCTATTTTTGGAAGCCTTGACATGTATTTTCGTGTCTTCAAATTATGTTTTCCTTCTAATTTCATTGAAAATGAGGTTTGAGTTTTTACTTGTTTTTCCTGTTGCTTCTGAGTTCATACTAAAACTTACCAATTCTGATTTTAAAGCATCAGAAAAACACACCATTGAGCTACATCTCTATCCCCTTTTCTTTTAGTACCAGGCATTGAATCTAGGAACATGCAACCACTAAGCTATATCCCCAGTCCTTTTTTTAATTTTTATTTAGAGACAGGGTCTCACTAAGTTGCTGAGGGCCTCACTAAGTTACTGAGGCTGGCTTTGAACTCCAGATCCTCCTTCCTCAGCCTCCTAAACCACTGGGATTAGAGGTATGCATCATCACACCTGGCCCCATCCCTTTTTGAGACAGGGTCTTGCTAAGTTGCCCAGGCGGACCTAGCACTTGGAATCCTTTTGCCTCAGGCTCCTAAGTAGCTGGGGTTATAGGCATGGGCCACTTGTGTGTCTGCTCTTTTTTTTTTTTTTTTTTTTTTTGCGGTGCTGGGGATTGAACCCAGGGCCTTATGCTTGCAAGGCAAGCACTCTACCAACTGATCTATATCCCCAGCCCGTGTCTGCTCTTAAATATGATCTTATATTGACTAAAACCATGACTGGAACCCAGGTTTTCCCTGAGAGAGGAATGCCAATATGTGGAAATGTACACATATAATCACTGAATTGAGTATCTAATCCTAAATAAACTGTTATATTAAGTTTTATAAATGAAAATGTCATTATGAAATTATTTTAGTAATTGTCTTCCCTACTTTCTTGGAAGGTCTGATGTTGGAGTTTAGAAAATAATTAGCCTCCTGAGTTGTTGGGATTACTGGCATGTACCACCACACCCAGCTAAACAATACCCAGTATTCTTGCTATGAGCTTTTGACTCTGAGCTTCCAAGCAGGCAAGTCAAAAAGAAATCTACAAAGCCGGGCACGGTGACGCACGCCTGTAACCCTAGCACTTGGGAGGCTGAGGCAGGAGGATCGCAAGTTCAAAGCCAGCCTCAGCAACTTAGTGAGGCCCTAAGCAACTCAGTGAGACCCTGACTCTAAATACAAAATAGGGCTGGGGATGTGGCTCAGTGGTCGAGTGCCCCTGGGTTCAATCCCCAGTACCACAAAAAAAAAAAAAAAAAGAAAAAGAAAAAGAAATCTACAACCACTGGCACCAGGAGAACACAGATCAGTCACTTGGAACAGCTCTTTTTTACTCTTTTTTATTGAGGTCAAGAGGAAATCTTCCTCTTCAGACTGGTCAAGAGAAAATTGTGGGATATAAACAATGTCATCAACAACTTCCTAGCAACATTATTTCTAATGATATCTCCTTGAGTGTATATCAGTAGCATCCAGGGCCATTAAACCAACACACAAGTCAGTAAACACAGTTCACTGAATTGAATAGGGATCCTTGTTGCAAGAGCTCTGTCATCTGTCTTAATTAAATGTCAAGTAATAAGATTGTAAACATCAGACACATTTTAATGCAAGAGATTGTATAAGATCTTTTTGTAGCCGGGCACAGTGGCACACGCCTGTAATCCCAGCGACTCGGGAGGCTGAGGCAGGAGGATCACGGGTTCAAAGCCAGCCTCAGCAACTTAGCGAGGCCCTAAGCAACTCAGTGAGACCTGGTCTCTAAATAAAATGCAAAAATAGGGCTGTGGATGTGGCTCAGTGGCTGAGTATCCCTGGGTTCAATCCCTAGTACCAAAAAAAAAAAAAAAAAAAACCAAGATCTTTTTGTGCAGGCTGCGGATATAGCTCAGTTGGTAGAGTGCTTGCCTTACAAGCACAAGGCCCTAGGTTCAGTCCCCAGCACTGCCAAAAAAAACCAATAAAATAAGATCTTTTTGAAGGGAAACAGCTATGGAGATCTTTCTGTGATATGAATAAAAAACGTTTATCCTTTTATCAAATTTAATACTGATATACAGCATTTATCAGTATCATCCAATGCCATTAAACCAACACACAATTCAGTAAACACAGTTCATCTGGGGGTCGGTACAGAGTGAGCCAATCTCATGACTGTCTGCTGGTCTAGCTTCATCCTGGGGTGGATTTAGAGTCTCTTGTCTAAGGAAGGAACTGCATTCTTCCAGCAATCCTCCCTAATTACTTCTTTCATCAAAATATTTGCCACACATTGGACAGTAGAGGGTTGCACAAGTTCAAGGAAGATAGATATTTTGTATTACCAATTAAAGTTCTTTTTACTGACTTCAACTGAAGACAAATTTAAGGGTTCATTTAACTTCCCACTTGTTTCCAGACATTTATGTATAGACACATAGGATCCTTGTTGAAAGAGCTCTGTTATCTTATCTGTCTTAATTAAATGTCAAGTAATAAGATTGGAAACATCAGACACATTTAAATGCAAGAGATTAATAATATAAGATCTTTTTGAAGGGAAACAGCTATGGAGTTCTTTCTGTGATATGAATAAAAAACATTTATCCTTTTGTCAATTTTAATTGAACACCTACTATGACGCATCAGGTACCAGGGTGAGTGTTGGGGGTCAGTGTGTTTTCTATTGCTGTCCTTTAATTAGGATTTTCAAATACCTACCTGACCTCATTTCTAAGTTGAGAAACAGGTAGACATATGGAACCCATATTTTTTAAGACTTTGATAATCTGGGTGATTACCACAAAGATAGGAAGACTGGCAACTAAATAAACCTGTATTGATTGATTGATTGATTTTTGGGGGGTTGCTGGGGATTTAATTCAGGGCCTTGCAAATGCTAAGCATATATTCTACTACCCTAAATCTGGCTTTCAAAAGTTTTGAGGATTTTCTAGCGTCTTTATTTTTCACTAGAAGTTTAATATTTTTAAAGTTCCCTTTGGTTTCCCTTTCTTTTGACAGGGAATTGAGTGTCCATTATGGTTTTTGTTTGTTTATTTGTTTCAGATTTTGAGATACAGAGTGAAAATGGGGAGAATTCTAATGAAGATGTGTTGGAGGAGGTGGAATCACATGAGATGTTCTCAGAAATGCCTGAAGGGGATGGTGGTCAGCAATCTGATGGGGAGAGTGACTTTGAGAGAGACTGTGGTTCCGGGAGGCCTCAGGGTAAAGCCCCAGGTGAGAACTGTAGGCAGATACCATCCCAGGACAGGGAAGTTGGCCAGCTCATTGGCCTGCAAGGCACCTACCTGGGCGAAAAGCCCTATGAATGCCCTCAGTGTGGGAAAACCTTCAGCAGGAAATCTCACCTAATTACCCACGAACGGACCCACACAGGAGAAAAATACTACAAATGCGACGAATGCGGCAAGAGCTTTAGCGACGGCTCAAACTTTAGTCGACACCAAACAACTCACACGGGAGAGAAGCCCTACAAATGCAGGGATTGCGGGAAGAGCTTTAGTCGGAGTGCAAACCTCATAACCCACCAGAGGATCCACACAGGAGAGAAACCCTTTCAGTGTGCCGAGTGTGGCAAGAGTTTCAGCAGGAGCCCCAATCTCATCGCGCATCAGCGCACTCACACTGGAGAGAAGCCCTACTCTTGCCCGGAGTGCGGAAAGAGCTTCGGCAACCGGTCCAGCCTTAACACACATCAGGGCATCCACACCGGAGAAAAACCCTACGAGTGTAAAGAGTGCGGTGAAAGCTTCAGTTACAATTCCAACCTAATCAGACACCAGAGAATCCACACGGGAGAGAAACCATACAAATGCACTGACTGCGGGCAGAGGTTTAGCCAGAGCTCGGCTCTCATTACACACCGGAGAACTCACACCGGAGAAAAGCCGTATCAGTGCAGCGAGTGCGGTAAAACCTTTAGCCGCAGCTCCAATCTGGCCACGCACCGGAGAACCCACATGGTGGAGAAGCCCTATAAGTGTGGGGTGTGCGGGAAGAGCTTTAGCCAGAGCTCAAGTCTGATCGCACACCAGGGCATGCACACGGGGGAGAAACCCTACGAATGTCTGACGTGCGGCGAGAGCTTCAGCTGGAGCTCCAACCTCATCAAACACCAGAGGATCCACACGGGAGAAAAGCCCTATAAATGTGGCGAGTGTGGGAAATGCTTCAGTCAGCGCTCTCAACTGGTGGTGCACCAGCGGACCCACACCGGCGAGAAGCCCTATAAATGCCTCATGTGCGGCAAGAGCTTCAGCAGGGGTTCGATCCTGGTTATGCATCAGAGAGCGCATTTGGGAGACAAGCCCTACAGGTGTCCTGAGTGTGGGAAAGGCTTTAGCTGGAATTCAGTTCTCATTATACACCAGCGAATCCATACAGGGGAGAAACCCTATAAATGCCCTGAGTGTGGCAAAGGCTTCAGCAATAGCTCCAACTTTATTACACACCAGAGAACTCACATGAAAGAAAAACTTTATTGAAGTGGCAGAAAGGGAAAGTGAGGAAGAGACTGACCAGGAAAGGGAATTGTCACAGTGCCTCAAATAGTGATTTCCCTTTAAAAGAGCCATTTTTCCTAAAAAAAATTTGGAATTTTTTGCGAAAATCTTTTACCCCTCTGCTCACCCTCACCTCTAGAACACTGTCATCTTAGTTGGTTGGAGTTAAGTTACTTTTGGTTCAAGAACAGAGCATAGGAGTGGAAGGTCCAGAAACCTGGGTCTTTATCTGTTACATTTAACTATTTGATTGGCTCCCTCTCTCCTGATTTGTCTGTGCCTCTGTTTCCTCTTCAGTAAAATGGGGAAATGTTTCTCCAAGTGGAACTTGAGTGGCCTCCAAGCAATCTGAGCTGAGTCCTCAGGAAATGCTGGGAATTTGTATGTGTGGTTCTAGTTGATTTGCTGCGACTTTGCTGGGCTAAGGTGCCTTTACTCCAAGCTGCTAGCATTCCAGGGCCCCTGCCCACTGCAGACCTCTTAGTGTATTGTCTTGATTTCAGGTCAAGATGATGGGCCTTCTCAATTTTGAGTCATCTACATGAAGGTAAAACTCTTTTCTATTTCCAGAAATTGTTAGGAGTTCAGTAGCTTGAGGAAGTATGGCCTGGAACCTGTGTCCTGCTGTCTCTTCTATTATAAAGAGGGACTGAGGTCTGCCAGGAAAGGTATGAACTGAGATTTGTGTGCCTGCTTTTGTCTCTGTTGGCTGTCCTGTGGTGAGTCAGCTGCCAGGGGAGCACACTTGTTCTCATGGGGTTTTGTGTCTGGAGTGTGAAGTCTTTGACCCCCAGCTGCCTATCCAGCAGTTTTTGTATCATCAGGGGGAATAGTCATGCATGCTGCATAATTATTTTTCAGTTTTCTATGTACTTGTTTTCTCTCTGTTCTTAAATTTTTTATATATGCAGATCTAGAATTCCATCTGGTAGCTTTTGTATACTAAGATCCTATTTTTAAGGAAGTGTCTATTTTGAGGATCTCAAAATCCCCTGGAGAGATTTGTGTTGGAAACAGCAGTTTGTCCTACAGTTGCACACTTGATCTTGGTTGCTATCATGGCTTTATTCTTGGAATTCGGAGCCTTGAAACAATGAAGGCAGGAATGACAGCAGGTGAAAGAGTTTGTTACAGGGAAAGAGGAAAATATATAAGGCATCTCTGGGAAATGTGAAGCTGCCTCCCTCTATGCCTTGGGGCCTATGCTCAGAAGAGACCTTTTTCTTATAGGATGGATACTCAGTATTGCCTAATAAAGTAAAGTCCCATTCTTTTCCCTAGTCTACCTTTTAATGTGTGTTTTAAAACCTGAACTTGACTGTTAACAAACACCTCACTTCCTCACCCCACCAGCTTCCTGCCCCAGACCCACTCAGGGAGTGAGTCACTTCAAAGAGCATACCTCTGGGTGAACCTACACTCTTCCAAATGCTGTTTGCAAACTACAATCTGTCAATAAGATTTGATGCCATGGCTTTGGCCAAGAAGACACATGGCATCCTGAGGAGACCATCGGGAATCATGGTTGCATGCACTGACTGGTTCTATCCAGAACCAGTCAAATTAGACACACGAAAGAAGTTCTAGGCAGTGATAGGGGTTGAAGTAAACCAAGTAGACTATGAAATGTCCACTGCTAATTCCATTCCTTCACTTTTTTTGGTGAACATTAATTGAGGACTTAGGTTTATCACTGTGCTAGGTTCTGGGGAAAGGTTGTGAACAAAAAGTCCCAAGACCTGTCCAATCAGACAAGGATTCTCTTCCATTTGAGAAAATGCAAGCTCTGTCTTGCTAGTAAAGGAGAATAGATAGGATGGTTTGACATTTAAGTTTGATTATTAAAGGAAACTTTTCCCCACTCCTTCTCTTCTGTTTTTTATGTCCATACCCATCCTGAGTATCCAAACTTTTAGCACCTGGCTCAGTGCATGCAATAGGAACTCAGTAAATATTCACCAATTGATTCTTTTCATGGACATATATCAATCACTGGGTGAAAGGACCCAGTGAGATGGAGAGAGAAGATGGGCTCCCAAGAGAGATGGAGCCCAGAATTCTGGCTTGGAAAATGGATTAGGTTCCCTATACTTTCCTTTGGTAATATGATAAATATAAGTTAATTTTACCCTTGGTGTCCTGTATTTACCCATGTAAGTTATATAGCTGAAGACTTATCAAAACCAACCAAAAAGTGTCCCAATGAAACAACTCATATTTTTGAAATGTCACAGATAATCAAAAGTTAGTGCCAAACCACACTTAATTTTTTTTTTTCCGGTACTGGGGATTGAATTGAATCCAGGGATGTTCTACCACTGAGCTGTATCCCTGGTCCTTTTTATTTTTAGAGACAGAGTCTTGTTAAGTTGTTGGCCTCAAACTTGCAATCCTCCTTCAGCTTCCCAGCTTGCTGGGGTTACAAGTGTGCACCACAATACCTGAGCATACATGTTTATTATAGCAAAGTCTGTGGTTCACCATGTGGGTATTTTGTTTCTGTTTGGACAATCACTGAAACTTAAGAGACTTTATATTAATCTTACCCTTTAATCCAATGTATTCATATATAACTGTCCTGAGACAGTTCCCTTTATTTTCAACTTTTTACTGAAATATGGCAGATAAGTGCACAACAGTATACAGCTCATTGAATCTTTTTAAATTTAATTTTTATGTGGTGCTGAGGATCGAATCCAGTGCCTCACATGTGCTAGGCAAGTGCTCTACCATTCAGCCCCAGCCCCAGCTCCAGCCCCAGCCCAGCTCATTGAATTTTTATAAATCACATACACTTGTGTAACTAGCACCCAGCTCAAGAAACAACTGAGCAGATAAGCACAGTGTCACATGCATGCCTGTGATCCCAGTGTCTTGGGGGACTGAGGCAGGAGGATCCTGAATTCAAGCCAGCCTCAGCAACTTAGCAAGGCCCTAAGCAACTCAGTAAGACCCTGTCTCTATTAAAGTATAAAAAAGGACTGGGGATGTGACTCAATGGTTAAGCGCCCCTGGGTTCAAACTCCACTACCCTCCCCCACCAAAAAATAACTGAGCAGCACCCAGAAAAGCTCATTTGTACCTTCCCTCCCAGTCAGGACCTGTTTCTCTCCTGCCCTGCCCTGAAGTTTGTGGAGTTATGGATGGAGTATGGGGAACTCGACAGACCTGGTTCTAGACTAATTTGTCACTAACTACATACTTTCACTTTTTTTTTAATTTCTTTTTTTTTTTTTTTTGGTACTGGGGATTGAACCCAGGGGCACTCCACCACTGAGCCACATCCCCAGCCCTATTTTGTATTTTATTGAGAGACAGGGTTTCACTGAGTTGCTTAGGGCCTCGCTAAGTTGCAGAGGTTGGCTTTGAACTTGCGATCCTCCTGCCTCAGCCTCCCAAGTGCTGGGATTACAGGCATGCACCACCGCGCCCGGCATACTTTCACTTTTATTAGAGGTTCTGAGGTAGGTCATAATGTGATGGCTTTTTTCCCCATAGATCCTTTTAGGTCGTGTTTATAATTTGCAATAAGTCATAATGGCTTAGAGTAAACATGTACAGAGCAGTTACTATGTACCAGCACTGGGCCAAGGTCCCTCACATGCTATCTCAACCCTGACAGTCACCCTGGGAAGTGGGTAAGTAGATTCGTTGTACAGGTGAGGGGGGAGATTTGGTAAGTAACTTGCTCAGTTTCTGTCCTTAAACACTCTATTCAAAGCCAGCCTCACAGCCTCAGCAATTTAGCAAGGCCCTAAACAACTTAGTGAGACCCTGTCTCAAAACATAAGAAGGGCTGGGGATGTGGCTCAGTAGTTAAGTGCCCCAAGCTCAATCCCTGGTATAAAAAAAAAAAAATATTCCGGTTTTTAGTCTTTTTCCCTCATTAGTAATAGGACTACTTATAACTACGATTGGGCTATCCTTGCATGTGACAGTTGGTCACCTTTCCTGGACTTTTAGCCCTGATGGGGTGGCAGAGAGTCCTGTCTTATAACCAGGGAGTTCTACTGGGGACCTGCTGCGTTTGATCTCTCAGAGGGCCCTGGAGATTTTCACATGGTGAGCTCTGTTGAACTTGTTCAGCTCTTTCTAAAAACTAGTCTTTACTTTTTTTATCTTCTTGACAAATGACCCAAAACTATAGGGAAGGAAGAATTGTGGGTGATGGGAAGATTTTGAGTTAGAGGGGTTCTTTTTGGCTTTTCACCCCTCTGTTGTTGTGACTGAGATCATGCCCCTTGTCTGAGCAAAGACTGTGGCTCTAGGGCCCACCTGCCTCTGAATCCCTTCCTGCTTCTCAATCTTACCAGTGTTCCAACTCTGAGAATTTAACATCTATAGGCCTCAGGCAGCTATTGGAGAACTTGCTGCAAGAAGGGTCTCACACCAGTGAGTACTTTACCCTTGGGTCCCTCATGGTTCACAGATCAGGTGAAACACATAAAAACAGAGCTGCTCTATGATGGGAGGATATAAACCCAAAGCTCTTTTCTGGGCCAGGCCTTTGCCTCAAACGGCTGGTCTGAGTCAGCTCTCTGAAACTTCTGGGCTGGTTCAGAGAGGATGGTTTGAAAACTAGTGTGTGCAGATGAAGAATGCTGGCCTGGGTTTCTACATAAGATCAGAGAGAGGGGAAAGATCTCTATGGCCCACTGACTAGAGAATCCCTTCTGTCACCCTGCCCTTCCCTCACCTCTCCACAGACTGCTTGCTCTTCCTGAGGGAAATAACAGCTTCACCTATCCACCTATCTTCAATTGAGTTTGGGACCTGCCATCTATTAAATTGGAAGTGAGAAGTGTTTGGGGGTATTAGTGATAGAGCACATGCATTCTGCCCAAGGCACTGGGTTCCTTCTCTAGCACCAAAAACCTAGATGAAATGTGTAAAGTAGGTACTAGTTTCCTTTCCCCATTCCTGAGGCTGGACATTTTCCCCTCTGGGCTCTTCCAGCTCCTCCCCAGTATTTCTTTCCCAAATGTACTTTGTTTTTTGTTTGTTTGTTTCTTTGTTTTTTGTTTTTAAGTTGTAGATGGACACAGTACCTTTATTTTTATGTGGTGCCAAGGATTGAACCAGTGCCTAATCCAGGGCCTCATGTGTGCTAGGCAAGTGTTCTACCTCTGAGCTACACCCCCAGCACCCAACATGTACTTTGAACACACCTGCATTTTACACTAAGCACACTGCATTGGAGTTATTTGAGTTGTCCATAGCTCTATTTTAGAAAAATACTCTCCACTGAACTACATTCCTTAAGATGAGTGCCGCCCGTCACCACAGTACACTCCTGGTCCAGTGCTTGGTCCAAAGTAGATGTTACACGTTTGGTTGTTAAATGAATTGCCAATGCTACTCATCCTGGACCAACCTGGACTGTGCACGCAAGAGTGGAAGCAGGAGAGGGGTATAGGAGAGAAGGAGAGAAAGGGGGAAAGGAGGAGTGTGTGTGTGTGTGTGTGTGTGTGTGTGTGTGTTGGGCACGGAGGAAAATTGTGGGGAGGAAGGAAGCATTACCATAGCAAGCATCCACACGCCATAAGGGCACTTTCAAGTGGAAAAAAAAAAAAAAGAATCCCGTCTCCATGCTAAGAGACATCCCGCCCAAGTCGCTTCGGTTTATTTACACGTACAACAGGGATAAACAGCTGCTCTCAACCCTAAATAAAAACGCTTTGTAAAGAAAAGTTCCAAGCCGGGCGCGGTGGGCCACGCCTGTATTCCCAGAGGCTCAGGATGCTGAAGCAGGAGGATTGGCAGGAGTTCAAAGCCAGTCGTAGCAATTAAGCGAGGTTTAGCGAGATCCTGTTTCAAAATAAAATATAAAAAGGGGTGGGGATGTGGCTCAGTGGTGAAGCACCCTGGGTTCAATCACTGGAACCAAAAGAAAGAAAGGTTCCTGTAGCTCAGTGCCGACGGCCGCGAGCGGTCCTCCGAGAGCCCCAAGCCTCCGAGACACCAGATCGAAACCCCCAGCAGTTAAGCTCTATTTGCGGGCGTAGTGTGGGAAAATTCTGTCCCCCGCCAGTGATTTGTCTGAAGGTCACAGGCGCCTGAGACGTTCCCACGTTTTCTTGGTTAACGCTGCTGTCAGTCTAAGAGCGGAGGCCTTCGGGAAGGGTAGTTCCGACACACCTAAATCCTTCTGAGGCTCGAGTTTCCGCCTCCGGTGTTTAGTGGACCTCCGAAAGCCTCAACTTCGTGTAATGGGCTCGGATTTCAAGTGTCACGCGGGGACGTTGTGTGACTTCGGAGAAAGTGCCGCCGGGCCTCGACTAACAAGAGCAGCTCTCCCCAGGGTCTGCGCCTGGGCCGCCCCCGCGGGGTGGACGTGGCAATCTGGAGTCCTGGATCCCTTTGCCTTGGGCCATAGCTATGATGCGTCCCTCCTGCTGGCGGCCTTTTCCTTCTTGCCACCCAAGGCTCGCAGGCATGTCCCTGGCCCCGTACCCTCCAACGCACCCCGGTTCCCAGGGACTGCGTTTGCTCCCAAAAAGCTTCCAAGAAAGGTGCCTCGCAGAGCAGAGTAGTCTTCCAGTGTAAGTCCTGTTCTGCTGGCCACTCATACGTTTTCCTGCGATAAACCAGCTCTGTGACCTTGGGCAAGTTCCTGGGGGATCTCTAAACCACGATTGTATCAGGTCCAAGAGTTGAAGACAGAGTAAATCATAACTTTCCTTCTAACTCTGACGTCCTGTGAGCCTGTATTTTTATTTCCTTGCTCTTAGAGCCTGTAACCTGTTTGGGAGAGAGTTATGATGCTAGGACTACAGGATCCTGAACAGGGTGCCAGAAGCTGAGAACCTAGCCAGAGGCGAAGGCAGTTTAGCGTTTGGAGTATTAGAATTTCTGAAATTAAGAGACGGCTCCACCCGAATGCTGCTCTCCAAGGTGCTGCTACCTTGTGCTCAGTCTAACTTGTACTGGACCTTCACTTTGCAACACCTTCTCAAGACCAGTGGCTTGGGTGGATAGTCAGTTTATTGTCTCATATATAATCTCCATCAACTCATCCTCATTCATCAGTATGGATAATTGGTATTTTCTAAGCCTTAAGTAAACTGTTATGCAAATAGCTTTAAGTTCCCCTCCTTTCCCACCAGCCCTTAACCCCTCTTATCAACCTTCTGGAGTTGCCTCCTCAGTGACAGAGGGCCACATTCCACAGGCACCAGGCATGGAGAGAAGCTGATAGGAGGGCTCTCTTCTTCACTTCAATCCTGCTAGGCTAGCGTTCATTTGGTAATGTCTCTGGTTCTAGGATTCCAGAGAAGGTCCATCTAGTGACTCAAATAAAGGTGGCTTCCCAATGAGACAAAGAGATTTGAGCTTTACAGCACAGTTGCAAGGTTCTCTGAGCTGAATAATGGCGGTATCTGTGACCCAACAGATCCAGACTCTAAGATTCCTTCTGGGAACAGGAAATTTCCCTTCAAGGGAATGACTCTGGACCAGAGACCTCCTGCCAGAGCTTTTGGTATTTCCACTATCAAGAAGCATCTGGCTGTTAGAGGCTAAGGCAGGAGGATTGCAAATTCACAGCCAGCCTCAGCAATTTAGCAAGGCCCTAACCAACTTAGTGAGACCTTGTCTCAAAATAAAAAAGGACTGGGAATGTGGCTCTGGGATCAAGTGCCCCTGGGTTCAATCCCTGGTACAAAAAAAAAAAAAAAAAAAAAAAGGAGAAGGATAAAAGTAAAAAGAAAGAAGAAACTAGACTCAGGGAGGCCCTTGTCCAACTCTGGAAGCTTTATCACCAGTGGCTGAGACTGGAGAAGTGTACAGAAGAACAGATCCTGGAGTTACTTGCTCTGGAACAGTTCCTATCTTTCTCTAAGAGATCAGATCTGGGTTAGACAGCATTGTACAGATTGGAGAGGAGGCTGTGGCCCTGGTGGAAGATTTGCAGAAAAGAATGGGAAGACAGGGGTTGCCCATGAGATAAGGAAATAAAGTTCTGAGTGGTTAAAGTAGAGGAATGTGAGAAACAGCCACAATGAATTGTCAGCATGTGGATGAGACAGTACTTTGCTGTTTATGTCAAAATGGAATTTGCTTATTCCCTGGTCCTGGTAGCTGCAGCTTTCCTTCCCAGTGCAGATTGTCTCTTCAGAGAATACATACATTGGTTGCTCTTGAGTCTTGGTCCCTACCATTAAATAAGAGAATTGCTGGAGCTGGGGGATATTGACCTATTTTCTCTTCTATTAGGTGCAGGGTCTCTGGTCTAATTCCTAGGTCCTTGATTCATTTTGAGTTGAGTTTTGTATATAGCTCAGTGGTAGAGCACCTTCCTAACATGCACAAAGCCCTGGGTTCAATTCCCAGCACCACACACACAAGGAATTGCTGAAAATGCCGTTTCTCATTCTCCAGTAGTGGGCTGGAAGCAAGTGGCTTTACTGGTCATTACTGACACTATTGAGCCTATTGCAAAATAGTTGAATTAATTGGTTATGCCTATGTATTTTGCCTACATGTTGGCAGGACAGATAGGAGCATGCCAAGGAGAGCTGGATGTTCAGTTTGTGGTGGGCTTGGGGACCAGACCTTATTTCTGTGAAATCTTCCACATATGCACATTCTTTGCTGCCGCAGAGATTTGCACAAAACTTGCTTTTTCCTTTTCTTCTTTGAACCTAGAGATGTTTCAGTTTTAGTTCCTACAGAATTTTGAGTACTTTCAGTCTTTGATGGAGATAAGATATGCTTTCAGAGGAGAAGGAATCCTTGGACTTAGTACTGAGTTCCCTAAACATCTACCCAAAGCACAAACAACCCATGTGTCTGTTTCAAGCAGTGAACTGGCATCCAGAAGCAGAGGAACAGTCAAGCCCCAAATAGGGTTCCCATTGATACCGCCGTTTACCGGTGACGAGTTCTGCTTCCTCAGGTGTTGAAGTATAATACCAGAGAAGCACGCCAAGGTAAGCATGTTAAGCAGGTTTTATTTAAAAGTAGTAACACAGACTTCTCCTGGGAGAGGGAGAAGTGGGCCATGGCTGATGTTCTAGAATCCCCAGAAGTGAGCACACCCTACATCTTTTATAGGTTAGGATCTTTGTTCTGTTCTTTCCTCCGACCCTTATCTATCTCTCCTTCCTGCCTAAGTGACTAGGCCCTGGTGACACAGCAGAAAGGTGAGATGCAAAAGCTGAGAAATGGATGGGCAGGGGGAGGGCCGAAGTGATAGCAGGTAATGGCCAGGGGGCATTAATTACCAACTCTTTGCCTGTAATACTCGATAAGGGCAGGTAGATTTGGTAATCAATGGGCTCTGGAGATCCTTGACATTCCATTCTCCCAAGGGCAGTCTCCAACTTCCAGATGCAAATGGCTTTCATGGCCTCCATTTTCTCAATTTGATCGGATTTCTTATTTCTACACTAACTGCCTGTCCTCCACTTTGGTTTCACCATCCTTCCACAGTAATGGTAAGAGGTAGCTTATGAGAAGGAAGGGGGTGCTGTGGGGAGGGTGTGGAAGACCCCCCTGAGTGCAGGATGTGAGGCATAGCACATAGCTCGCTTCCACTTGGAAGATGCAGCTTGTGAACTGAAGCTGGTGATGTGACTCTGGGAGAGCCTAACCAGGTACCTCCAAAGGGAAGAAGGACTCCAGTTGGTATTTTTTTTTTTTTTCGGTGCTGGGGATCAAACCCAGGGCCTTGTGCTTGCGAGGCAAGCACTCTACCAACTGAGTTATATCCCCAGCCCCCTCCAGTTGGCATATTTTGTAAAATCACTTAGGAGAGCCTGTAGCACTTCTGTTTATGAGTGAGAGATCGCTAATCCCATAGATTATGGTGGGGACAGATTTTAGGCCTAATTGGCGGGAAAGACAAAAGGTAATATTAAACCCCACTGTAATAATCCTTAAACAAGCAGTTGTCCCCCAGTCAATTCAGATGACTCAAGTGTGTTACCCAAACTAAAAAGTAGATCATAAAACCCTGATGGTCAGTACCTAGATGAATATGGGAGGAAAAAACTTGGAACATTTGTCTCAGAAATGTATCATTTTGTTGCTTTTTGTTTTTGTTTTTTGTTGTTGTTGTTGTTGTTTTAATAGTGAAAGAGTTAGGCAAAAGGACCACACCCACAAACCACGTTTCAGCGAGGGGATTTTATTTGGAGTGGCATAGTGGCCACTCCGGGTGATGAAGGCAGCAGCAGAAGGGAGGAGGGAAAATGGCCCTGAGATTAAGTACCTTCTTAGGGGCAGGTGTTGAACTGGGATTGGCTGCATCGGCAACTTTAAATTCATTAGCTGGGGTGCTCCCTGAGTGGGATTGTGTCTGGGGGATTGGCTAGTATATTTGGGGAGTTGGCTAAGGGCTGGCAGGAAAGGTTTGGGTTGCTATTGGCTGAAGGCAAAATGGAAAGGCCCGGGCTGGCTGAGAAAGTGCGTTCGGCAGCTGGCCATGTGGAGCTTCCCTGGGAAAAGGAGACTGATCAGCCCATCCAACAGAAAGTGTTGTGCCCAGATCTTGAATCCCCAAAGACCACCAGGGAGCTGTTTCTGATGCAAAAGCAAGAGGGCCCTTATTGCAAACTTGAGCTTGGACTCTCCGAATTCACTGATGCAGCAGGTACTGGTTGAGAGCCCTGAGTGTCAATTCAGTGGGATTTTTATGAGCTCCACAGTAGAGCGGGAAATTTGAACAAAGCAAGGTACACGACTGGCTGATCTTTCAACTTACATGGTTTGGCATGCTTCCATTGGCTTAGGGTACCCAGGTCTTAACATATTGAACTTATGGTTTGGAATGTTGGACATTGGCTTGTCAGCTCCCGATTGGTTGTTTGCCAAAGGCCAGTCCTAATCTTGATCTATGTGGTAAGCTCTTATTCTAGTGGCCTTCCTGGAATCAGCTATCTGAACTCCAGGAAATAGAAATCTAGGCCTGGAATCTTTTATGCCCTAAATGCAACCTGTCATGGCTGTGGTTCGGCTCCCTTTTCAAAAAGTGTAGAACTTATTCAAGTGTGAAGAATAGAAATAGAACTCTTGCAGGGGCAAGAGGGGACCCCCGATAGGGGTTGTCCTTCTTTGGGGTTTTTACCAGCCTTTCCTTTGATAGGACAAAGCAGATACAGAGAAGCTGTGACCAGCACTGCCAAAAGAGTAGATTTTGTTTATTTATCTGGCATATCTCCAAGAGCATCCCCTCATGTAGTCATAGAAGTTCCCCTGTGTCCAGATCCCTATGGGCCACCAACTGCCATGACCAATGTGGCCAAATTTGAGGTTCCAGTGAGGGTCAATGGGGGATTAGAAAATAAAGACTCACACAGATTTTGAAAATAAAGCTGGGATCAGGTGGAATGCTGCTCTCTGATGGAGAAACAGATCTAAAGAGTTATACCAGCAATCTTTATTTATATATGTCTCATTATCAGGTTAAAGACTATGCAAGCATTAGTCTTTGTACCCAGAAAAGTTATAGAACTAGAAACACCTATGCAGCTTTTCCATAGTTGTAATGTGCAATGTTAGGAGCTTTGTGTAGCACTCAAGAGGTCCATTGTTTAAAGTTACTGTTAAGCAGGCAGGCTCAAGAGTAGCAGAGCAGGTGAAATACTGCGGTTGCCTAGCATAAGAATTCCTCTATCCCTAGGAGCTATATGCCTGAGATCAAGGTTGAAGCTAATAAGAGTCTTGCATACAGCCTCCTTAGGCAGGGCATTACCATAGCAACTGGACATCCTGAACCCTTGCATGGAAACATTCCCAGGCACCAGGCATGCCATGGCCATAAGGTCATCAGAGACCCCCTAATCACAGTCACTGCTCTCCACATAGTCTTCTGTTGCTGAACTTGTTGGGCTTGTGCTGAGAGGAGTTGAGAACTATGTACTCTAATGTTCTGCTTCTCTTCCCCAGCCCTGCCCAATCCTCAGGCTTCCTGCAGAGAAACACAATGGTGACCAGGGGACAGTGATCAGCAGCAGGTGAGCCAGATTTTTCTCTTACTTGGATTACCTTTTACTACTTGAATGGGACTCTCTGCACTCCTCAGAAATTTCTAAAGAATTTTACCCAGACGGGAAGCCCAGTAACTTATACAAAAGACTCTAAAATTTCATCAGACTGCAAGAGGTTGCCCAAATTTATATGAGGCAGTGTCATAGCCATGGTTCTGAGGAACATTATTAAAATTGCTATTTTCCTTGACCCTAAAATCATCAGATTATACTGATTTGCTTGTTTGCTTTAAAGATCCTGGTTACCTCCTTCATTCTCTATCCTGATATTGCTCAATGGCTGAAGTATTGTTATAGTGGGGAAAGAAACAAAAAGTCAAAAATTTCAGAGTCAGCCCTGAGTTCAAATTCCACTAAGCCTTTTCTTTTTCTTTTCTTTTCTTTTCTTTTCTTTTCTTTTCTTTTCTTTTTCTTTTTCTTTTTCTTTTTCTTT
>JAJEJO010005023.1:92769-103538 GCA_020662805.1 Glaucomys volans | reverse complement strand
TCTTTCTTTCTTTCTTTCTTTCTTTCTTTCTTTCTTTTTTTATTTTCTTTTGAACCTGGGATTGAACTCAGGGGCACTCGGCCACTGAGCCACATCCCCAGCCCTATTTTGTATTTTATTTAGAGACAGGGTCTCACTGAGTTGCTTAGGGCCTCACTAAGTTTCTGACTAGCTTTGAACTCGAGATCCTCCTGCCTCAGCCTCCGGAGTCACTGGGATTACAGGTGTACGCCACCACGCCCGGCCCACTAAGCCTTTTCTTAGGTGCATAACTGAGTAAATATGCAAAACTTCATAGTATGAGTGTTCAATATGTCAGCTTATTTCTTTCTTTTCTTCCTCTCTTCCTTCTCCTTTGTTCTATTTCCTTTATTGCATATAAAAGCCAAACTACTAATTTTTGGTTTGTTATGTCTATTTTGCCACTTGCCCTCCTCTGACTCATGTATTTTGTCGCAGTTGCATGTGTGTGTGTGTGGGGGGGGATTGAAAACTCAAACCTTGCTTTTGCTAGACCACCACTGAGCTACACCTCTAGCTCAGGTAACATGTTGTTTTTTGTTTGTTTTGTTTCTTGGTACTGGGGATTGAGCCCAGAGTCTCACACATGCTAGGCAAGGGCTTTACCTCTGAGGCTGCATGTCCAGTTCCCAGGCATGTGTTTTAAGGAGAGGTATTATGTTTCCTCAGGAGCTGGTGACATTTGGTTGCATGGTTGTATATGTCTCCCAGGAGGCACAATAGCCACCAAAACCTTGACAGAAAACCTTATACCTAAAAGTAACTTGGGAGAATTCTGCAAAGGGGGTCTCACTAGGTAAGGATGCCTTTTTCTTTTAGAATCTAAAGCTAACTGAAGGGTTTCTATAGTATTTGCTACTTCAGATATATTTTGGGTTGAATTTTTCAAATTTACTCCTTCCTTCAATCCTACTTGAAAAGAAACAGAAATCCAATATGATAGTTAATGTCTCTAGGATTGAATTTCTTGAGCCCAGAAAGATATTAGATTGAAAACTCATCTTTGGGCATACTCATTTTATTTGTTTTGTTTGTTACATGATACATGAGCATGGGTCTGGATTTTTTTTTTCTTTTTGTTCCCTTGTAGTCCTTACTATTATTTTCATTGAGGCTTTATAAAAATTCCCTTGGACTTTTTAAAAAATTAATCTCTTTCCTCCCAACTGTATAAAATAGTTAGGATTAGATTCACCAAACCCTATGTCTTGTCTCTGTCTCCCTGCAAACAGATTTTCCAATCTACAGGCCCAGTGTGAGCTCCACATGGAGCAGAAGGAAGAATCACAGAGCCTAGATCTTCACCGCTCCAGAGAGGAAAATTGGGGAGAGGGCTCAGTAGGTGAGCAATAGCCAAGTCTGGCCAAATGCCTATCTTGTTTTTTCTTTTCTTACCTTTTTTTTTCTTTTTTTTCTTTTTTTTTTTTTTTTTGGTACTAGAGATTTAACCCAGGGTTGCTCTACCATTGAGTTACATTCTCAGCCCTTTTTACTTTTTATTTTGAGATAGGGTCTTGTTAAGTTGCTTCGGTCCTCACTAAGTTGCTGAGGCTAGTCTAAAACTTGTGACCCTCCTGCATCAGCCTCCCGAGTTTCTTGGATTATAGGCATGCACCACCACACCTGGTCCAAGTGCCAGTCATAATAAAACCAAGGCCTGGAATGAACAGAAGTGACAAAGTCTGGAAGATAAGAAGGTAACAGGGGAGCACAGGGACTATGAAGAAATCAAGATTTTTCTTGGAATCCTCAGTGAGTCATGGATCTGTGAAAAACTCTATACCTGCATCAGAACTGCCATGTGTACCAGATTGTAGCTAAATGGCTTTGAGAGTGTAGCTTCCTATGGACCCTGGAGCAGTGTCCCTACCAGTTCAAAAACCTGCACATCAACTACCGCAAAGCCAGGAGCACCCAATGCCAGGCATCTACACCTTCTGTGATGAGATGGATGCCCTGATGTGCCCACAGGTTGCCACTCCCATTCTAGAGGTGGCAGGGGGTCTTCTTGGGCAGCATGTTGTGGAGCAAGAAGAACTGCACAAATGTTGTTGGGAACAGACGGAGGAAATACTGTCTGAAACTGTATTAGAAACTGGGTCAGGGAAGCAGGAACAGAACCTAGGCCATACAGCAGCATTTTTGGAAGAATAATATTTGGGAGCCCTGACAAGAATAATATTTGGGAGCAGATCCTCAGGGAGAAGAACTGGGGGTTGAAGAAGCCTACAGAGGCCCTGATTTCGCAGCCCTGTTTCAGAGTCCTGGTAAGACCTTGTTTTCATGATATTGGGGAAGTAGGGTGCTAGTTAACAGTGTTGGAGAGAACCTCATCCCAACCAGTTCTCTGCAGGGCATAGTCTGCAGTCCCAGCTACTCTGGAGACTGAGGCGGGAAGATTGCAAGTTCCAGACCAGCCTGGGCAACTTAGCTGTCTCAAAATAAAATCAAAAGGGAATGTAGATCAGAGGTAGAGCACTTACTAGCATGCCTGAGGCCCTAATTTTCTCATGGTGCAACATGCATTCATGGCATATTGTAATGGTTTGGGAAGAGCCAGGAAAGACTATTTTTACATACAGATGGAAGAACCATTTGTTTGCCTGAACAACTGGTGAAAAGGAGGAGCTGTGTTACATAAGAGCAATGTTCACATGTCTAAAAATAAATATGTGCATATTGTCAGGTCAAGTCCTGTCACAGAGGGAAAAAAAACATTTGATTATTTCTCAGGAAACCACTGAAATGCTGTGGAAGGAAATGTGGGAGATTGTCTTCTGTCATCTTCATTAGAAAACCAGTGGTATCATCTTGTCCCTTTTGTAAGCTCATGGCCCACAAATGACGGAGGCAGGAGACAGAAAGCAAATCTAGGTTCAGCAAGCTTTCCTTTATTCTGCAGCGAAGCCCATCAATCAGGCATGGGAGGGCCCATTTTCTGGGTATGAAGCTGGCCCCCGAGTTACAGAAGGAGTCTAGGTTTTATAGTTTCATTGGAGACTGCGGATATGCATTTTTGACAGTCAAGGGCTAGTTGTACAGATTAGAACTTTAACTTAGGAAGGTAGTTATAAAAAGGTTGAAACTCATTGTTATCTGGGGAGAGAGGAGTCCAGATCCTCAGGGATAAGTACTCAAACTAAAAATTTTTTTTTTTTTTGCCGTGTGTTAAAAAAAAGCAGTGCTGGGGATTGAACTCAGGGTGTTGTGCTTGTGAGGCAGGCACTCTACCAATGAGCTATATCCCCAGCCCCTTTTTAAAAATTTGTTATTATTATTATTTTTTGAGCACTCAAATTTTGCCCATTGCTTTTCTTTCTCTGGGATCCATTGTTTCCCAGAGTTTCGATATTTGCTCTGCCTCCGTTTAGTACTAATATGCGATAGGGGAAGGTCAAAGTTTAGGGCCCAGCATTCAGTATCCACCCCTTTCCTTTCGGGCCCATTGTTATTAGAAAAACAGGGAGAGGTTTAATGTTTGACCAATTTCCTCTCCTCCTGAGCCACATTGTCCCTCCATTTTTCTTGGGGAGCTGTCTTGTAGGAATATTATTTTCCATAACCCTTCACCTTTCCTCTAGGTATGCACTGGAGGTATAAGGAAGCTAACATTTTCCTGGGGTGGTAAGCCCTACATTCCTGAGAAACCTGCAACCACTGTTAGAACCACCAGGTGTACTGGATTGTGGCTGGGCAGCTGTGGGAATGTGACTTCCTGTGGATCCTGAAGCAGTGTTGCTACTGGTTCAAAAACCTGCAGACCAACTACTGCAAAGCCAAGAACACCCATATGCCAGTTGCCTGTGCCTTCTATGATGAGATAGATGCCCTGATGAGTCCCTGGACCCTAGCCAACACCCTTGATGTCTTAGAGGTAGAAGGAGGCCTCCTGCAGAATACAGGGGACTCCAGAGGGACCTGGGAGGCAGCACAAGAAGGTGTAACAGGAGATGGTAATGAAATAGCAGAGGAGTCCCAAGAGGATACCAGAAGGCTTGGTCCCCACGCTTTGAGGAAGGATTCCGGTGGTAAACTCTCCTCCCCAGAATACCTCAGAACAGTGATAGAAATGAAGGCCTATGGGAGGCATTGGTGACTGTGAATCAGGAGACATGACATGATTATTGTCCTGGCTCTGCTGCCTCAAGTCTGGAATGACCTCATCAGGAAGAAAATGGACATATGTTTGGGGAAATGTAGTTTATCTCCTATCCTCCAATATTGTTCAGCTCAGTTCTCTGCTGAACTAGCAGTCCAGGCTGACTCATTAAGACCATTTTGTGTAGGAATGGAGTCTCCTGACTACTTTCAGTAACAATATTGTAGAAACAGAGGAGAGAAAGTTTTGAGGGTCTTAGAAGTTTCAGTCCTTTGTTTTCATCTAAAGCACCCCATAGAGGTGAACTTTGCTTACTTGTCCACCACTTACAGACTTGTCTGGGGGCTGTGGTGTAGCTCAATGGTAGAGTGTGTGTTTATCATGCACAAAGCCCTGGGTTCAATCTCCAGCACCAAATAAACAAACAAACAAACAAACAAAACAAAATAAAACAAAAAAAAAAACCTGTCTGCTACCATCATGTATAACTAATTAGAACTTAAATAAATATTTTTAAAAACTTGTCTGTGCCGGGCATGGTGGCGCACACCTGTAATCCCAGCACTTGGGAGGCTGAGACAGGAGGATCGTGAGTTCAAAGTCAGCCTCAGCAACTTCGTGAGACCCTAAGCAACTCAGTGAGACCCTGTCTCTAAATAAAAATACAAAATAGGGCTGGGGGTGTGGCTCAGTGGTGGAGTGCCCCTGGGTTCAATCCCCAGTACCAAAACAAAAACAAAAACAAAAACAAAACTTGTCTGTTTTGTGGCAAACTGTTTAAACATTCTGAGCCTTCATTTTCTCATCTTTAAAATGGACATGATGGTATCCACCTCACTGGGCTGTTACTAGGATCTGGCACATTGTTAGCACTCAGCAAATGTTAGTTCTCATTATCATCATCATCGTCATCATTTTTTTCCCCTTTTGGTACTGGGGATTAAAGCCAGAGGCGCTGCTTCCCCAATCCCGTTTATTTCTTATTTTGAGACAGGGTCTCACTAAGTGCCCAGGCTGACCTCAAACTTGCAATCTTCCTGCCTTGGCCTCCCAAGACCCTGGGTTTACAGGCATGCACCACCATGCCTGGTCGGTAGAATTATTTTAAAAATAATTAAAATGTCTTGTACTCCTCAAAGGAGTAAAAAAGGGAAAGTTTCTTCTGAAAACTAGACCTTTCTAGGAGGCATTTCCATTCTTATTTCACATACCACTTCCAGATAAACAGAAAGTGAATTAACAGAAAAACTCCACGTCCCTTCTTGCTCTTTGTTGGATAAGACTTCCACTCCCAGAATGGACCTCCAAACTGGAGAGGAGTGAAGCACTTGGGAATGGCTATCTCCAGGACTTCAGGGAAATTTGGAAAATTTCCTGCACGGGTAGAAAATGAGTGGGAACTAGCCCAACAAAGTAGCTGGCTGACCACCAACAAAGTAGTCAGCCCTGGAATTCCGAACACGGGCAAGCCAACCCTGGGCAAGGGCTGGGAAAGGAACTGTTTTAGTCAGCTTTTTCACTGCTGTGACTAAAAGACCTGACAAGAACAGTTTGAGAAGAGGTAAGGTTTATTTTGGGGCTCACACTTTCAGAGGTCTCAGTTCCAAGGAATGGCTCCATTCCTTGGGGCTTGAAGTGAGGTAGAACATCATGGTGAAAGTGTGGTAGAGGGAAGGCCCGCTCACATGATGATCAGGAAGCAGAAGGAGAGACTCCACTCACCATATACAAAATATATGCTCCGAAGGCACACCCTCAATGCCGCTCCTCCAGCCACACCCTACCTGCCTTCAGTTACCACGCAGCTAATCCCCATCAGGGTTAAGACTTTCATAACCCGGTTATTTCACCTCCGAATGTTCTTGCATTGTCTCCCATATGAGCTTTTTGGGGACACCTCATATCTAAACCATAACAGGAACCCAGGCACTTAATGTTCTCCAGTTTATTGTTAAGGAGTTGAGAAATGAAGAGAGCTGCAAATAGCACCCAGATAAGCCTGTTTCCTAAGTTTGAAACTTAGTTACCATGGAAAAAAGATAAAACCAAATTCTGAGTGATGATTTTCCTCTTAAAAGATTTCTTTCTTGGGGCTGGGGATATAGCTCAAGGCCCTGGGTTGAATCCTCAACACCCCCCCCCCCAAAAAAAAATCTTTCTTTTCCTCCTTCTTTCTTCTTCCTTCCCTCCTTCCCCCTCTTTTCCTCCCTCTTCATTTCTTTCTTTTTCCCCTTCCTCCTCCCCCCTCTTCCTTTCTTTTTAAATTTTTTTTTTGTAGTATTGGGGTGTAACCCTGGGACATCATACATTCTAGGCAAACTCTGATCTATACCCCTAGCCCCTTCTCTTAAACTTGTCTGAATTTTATTGTATTGATTGGTTGATTGATTGATTGCAGTGCTGAAGATTGAACCCAAGACTTCACACATGCTAGGCCAAGTGCTGTACCCCTGAGTTACATATCCAGCCTTCTACCTGAATTTTAACTATAATTAATTATCACTTGACCAGGTTGATAGAAAAAGTAAGCATGGATGTGGTAGGGCATACTTGAAACCTCAGCTGCTTGGGAGGCAGGAGGATCAAAGTTCTTCAAAGGCAGCCTTTTGAGACCCTTTCTTTTTTTTTCTTTCTTTCTTTTTTTTTTTTTTTTTTGAATCAGGGATTGAACTCAGGGACACTTGGCCACTGAGCCACATCCCCAGCCCTATTTTGTATTTTATTTAGAGACAGGGTCTCACTGAGTTGCTTAGAGCCTCGCTAAGTTGCTGAAGCTGGCTTTGAACTCGCGATTCTTCTGACTCAGCCTCCCAAGTCGCTTGGATTATAGGCGTGCACCACCACGCCCGGCATTTGAGACCCTTTCTCAAAATAAAAAGGACTGGGCATGTAGTTCAGCTGGGGATACTTTCCTAGCATGTGGGAGGCACTGGGTTTAATTCCCAGTACTGCAAACGCAAAGACAAAACAAAGTTAAAAAAAAAAAAGTGAGCATGGAAAATTCCAAATTAAAACTTTGGTCAACCTTATTATTATTATTATTATTATTTTTAATTTTTTGGCAGTGCTGGGGATTGAACCCAGGGCCTATGTTTGCGAGGCAAGCACTCTACCAACTGAGCTATATCCCCAGCCCTAATATTGTTATTGATGGGATGAATTTCTCACCATTAAGATGAGCTCCCCTCCCTAGTCGAGAGGAATTTTAGGAGTTTTGTTGGAATTTTAGGGGGTCCATAAATAGTATTTTTCCCCTGCCCAGATGCTAGGCCAATTGAGAGAGACTTAAGAGCTAGACATTGAGATGAAAGTGGCAGCTCGATTGGTAGGGCTGTTGGAGATGGCAGCCGAGGCATGTGGCACAGAGGGCTTCCTCATGACCCCAGGATTAAGCAGATTGGCCTCTCCAGTTGTTGGCAGTACTTAACCATCCCAACCTCACTCTGAAAGGATAGAGCCTTCGCTCGCTCTTGATCTCTGAGCTTTGTATGTCTAGCTCCTCATTAATCAAAGAAGCCATTCCTCCCACTTCTAAGTCATGGGATGGAGACAGGCCAGTAGAATTATTCTAAGGAGTGTCCATCCACTAGAGACAATATCTAGAAGAGAAAGGTGACTTTTAATATTGATAGCTGATAGGAGGAGATGGGAGAAAAGGAGGAGCCATGCTTGGGTCAGAGCCCCTGAGGAGGAGGAGGCTGCTCTGGCTAACAAGAATGGCATAGACTCTGTCTCCCTCCCTTTCACAGATTTTGTCCAGCTTTTATAAAAACTAGAAAAGTGAGTAAGACCTGTCCGTCCACCCACAATGACCATGGTTCCGCTTTATTCTAGTTTATTTGTTCCTGGTTAATGTAAAATTGACCATATTCTGTCACTTTCATTAACTTATTTTTTAAGTGTCCAGTGAAGACCTCTTTTATCTTGTTTCCATTTTTCTGAATTCAGAACATAGGTTTCATGTGTGGGCAGTCTCATTTCATTCTTTCAGATCTTGAAGCAAGAACTGAGTATAAGGAAAATTCAAACCAGGACATTTCAGGAAGGTGGAACTACCTGGGGTGTCATTAGAAAGCTCCTAAATGGATGTCTCCCAATACTGTAATTGCGGGAAAGACTGAGAAAACAAACATGGGGCAGAACAGCAATGGGGAATATCCCCGCAAGGTGGACAAGAGTCAGTCTCTCCTCAAAGAGACATGGACAGAGTCATAGGACCTCAGGGAACCTATGCAGGAGAAAAATCTAGTATGTGTTCTGACTATGCAAAAAACTTTAACCAGAGCTCACATCTAGCCACCCACAGATCAGCTCACACAGGAGAAAAGAAGCCTTATAAGTACAGCCATTGTGGTAAAAGCTGGCTGAAGCTCACATCTGGTTTGCCATCAGAGAATCTACACCAGGGAGAAGGCCTCCCAGGGCCCTGAACATGAGAAAGGCTTCAGTGATCATTCTAATCTCACAGCACACCAGAGAACCCACACAGGGGAGAAACCCCATAAATGTAAACAGTATGGGAAAAACATTCCCCAATAGCTTGCACATTGGCACATGCTGGTGAACATACGCTGGTGAAAAGCCCTACAAGTGCTCCAAGTGTGGGAAAAAAGCTCCATAAGGGTTCTATCCTCACCAGCCACCAGAGGATCCACACAGGAGAAACCCTTCAGGGGTCTTGAATATGGAAGTTTCAGTGACTGCTCAAACCTCATTATCCACTGGTAAATTCACACTGGAAAGAGACCATACAAATGTGGGGAATGTGAGAAAAGCTTCAAACAGAGCTCAAGTTTCATTAAAACCAGAGAATCCATACAGGAGAAAAGCCCTATGAATGTAACAAATGCGGGAGGCAATTCAACAGCAATTCAAATTTTAGCCGCATTGGAGTGTGTGGGAGAGAGACTCTGATGTGTTCCCATATAGAGAGAAAATGTCTTTAAAGCACCAAGTCTGGAAACACTAAGGAGTCTGTGCCATAAAAGGGTCTTCTTTGCCTTTAATTCTACACCATATTACCCAGATGAGATAAGAATTTAGGTCCCAGTCCAAAAGACTTTATTTTGTTTCTCTCTATAAATGCTTGCTTGGCTTATGGAAATATTACTCAGGGTTTTTGTTTGTTTGTTTGTTTGAAATCCATGCTGTTGAAATGGAAGCCAATATCCAGAGAATTCAGAGACTAGTTCTGAATTTGACTACATTCCTCTCTCAGTGTGTCTTCACTGTGATTCTGTGCCTTAATTTTCACAGCTGGGTAGTTGGAGGGTGCGGTTCTCATCCCTGCAGCCCTCGCTCAAGGAGGGACAGGGTGCTCTCCTGCACTGACACCGTTAATGGAGGTTGGGTTAGCGGCCGAGCCAGCAGTGTTTGGGCACTAGACAAAAGTTTATAATAAAATTTGTAGTCTGCCATTGTTCTCCCTGTGGGAGCACTGGGTCTCAGGATGTCTACATTTCCTCACCCTCCTTAGGATTTGCAGGAATTTATAGAGAATTTCTAGATTTATAGAGGAAAGTACTCTATTCCTTGGGGTAGGGGAAAAGGAAGAAAGCAATGTTAGGGCTGGCTTTCAAAACCAAAACTTCCTTCTCCCAAAATATGATTGAACCGTATGAGACTGCCATTTCTGATCTACAAAACCAGCAATTTTATGATTCAACCCAAGTAGAATGTCTACAGTTCTGCTCCCAACGACTGGCAGGCCACTGTTGAGACTTACAATTCATGCTGTGTCCTAAAAAGGTGAGGCTGTGTCTAGAAGATATGAAGCAGGATAATGAAGTGGGTAAAGTCTTTCTGTTTGTAAATATGTCCAGAGCAAGAACTAAGAACCATGGTATGAAAAAGTTCCCAAAGTAGCCGGCCGGTGGCGCAGGCCTGTAATCCCAGCACTTGGGAGGCTGAGGCAGGAGGATCACGAGTTCAAAACCAGCCTCAGCAACTTAGCGAGGCCCTAAGCAACTCAGTGAGACCCTGTCTCTAAATAAAATACAAAATGGGACTGGGGATGTGGCTCAGTGGTGGAATCCCTGGGTTCAATCCCCAGTACAAAAAAAAAAAAAAAGTCCCCCAAGTATTTACCTCTATGTCACATGCTTTTGACAAACTCACTAATTCCTGTCTGTGCTTCAGACTCCTCAGAGCTGGGGTATCCCAATCCTGTGGGCAACACGTTTCCACAGGTCTCAGCCTCTGTGCGAGCACAGCGGAGTCCCTGGATAGACTGACACAAACAGATGGGGCTTGGGAAAAAAAATGCAACATCGTTTCTTCCTCTTAAAATAGTTCCCATTGTGTTTGATCTTTAAATACTTTACCACAACTTCCCAGAAACTCATTAATTATAAAACAAAGTACAATCTACACATATTATAATTGTATCTAGTAATTGTATCTAATAATTATTAAAATAAGGCTAGGGCCAGGCGTGGTGGCGCACGCCTGTAATCCCAGCACTTGGAAGGCTGAGGCAGGAGGATGGCGAGTTCAAAGCCAGCCTCAGCCACTTAGCAAGGCCCTAAGCAACTCAGTGAGACCCTGTCTCTAAATAAAATACAAAATAGGGCTGGGATGTGGCTCAGTGGTGGAGTGCCCCTGGGTTCAATCCCTAGTACCAAAAAAAAAAAAAAAAAAAAAAAAAAAA
>JAJEJO010005023.1:35334-92669 GCA_020662805.1 Glaucomys volans | reverse complement strand
TTTGGATGGAGTAAGAAGATTCAAATATATAGAAATATATAGCCATACAATGTGGAAATTAATGTAGTGTGGAAATTAAGCCGGAGATTGTCAATATTCCATCAGTATTTTACAATCCTAGGAGGAAGACGGCATATATCTGTTTTAAATAATGTTTGCTATTAGTGTTCCTAAATGGTGTAAATGAGATACTTACAACAGTGGATTGTGGTTTAATGGTTAACATGGAGATTTTTCTTATTGAATCACATGTGAGATGAATTTTACAATGTCCTAATTTTGATTTAAAATGATATCATCCACTATCTCGTTCAAAAGTGTTTTGATTTACCTTTTTGTCTACCACTTTACTAGGATGAACAGAATTCTGGAGGCTCTTATTTATTGATTGATTTTAATTTTTGGAACCAGGCCTTGAACACAGGGGCACTCAACCACTGAACCACATCCCCAGCCATTTTTTGTATTTTATTTAGAGACAGGGTCTCGCTGAGTTGCTTAGGGCCTCACTGAATTGCTGAGGCTGGCTTTGAACTCATGATCCTCTCCCTCAGCCTCCCAAGTGCTGGGATTACAGGCGTGCACCCCTGTGCCCAGATCGGTAGGCTCTTATTTTTAATTCAATACAAATTAACAGCCATAGCTTCTAAGCGTGTGAACAAGAAAAGCAGCAGCATCTTCTGTAAGGCATTAAGATGAAGATAATGATGAGCCAAAATAAACCTTTCCAATAAGTAAATAAGTAAATAAACCTTTCCTCTTCAAAAAAAAAAAAAATGGTAATGAGAGTTACAGTTGAGAATATATGTTCACTTATATTACTAAAAATTTGCAATAGATGATACATTTCATTTATCAAATTATGCATTGAAAAATTTTTGTTGAAGAAACTTATAGCAAAAATATTGGTTCTCATTTTCATTTACAGCCAGCAGAACACGCTGCCATTGGATTTTCAGGCACTAATCCTGCTAGCCAAAGCTGATGTAAGTATATTAACCCATTAGATAAATTAATTCCAAGTGAGTCCTATGAGTGGCATGGTCAGAGGAGAGATGTTTTGTTTTAATCAGATTTATCATTAGACTCTAAGCTTCTAGACAGAGACTGGTATGAGACTGATATCTGCAAAGAACATAGAGGCCATGATGGGGACTTGCGAATACCACTGTTGGTGGTAAGCATGACCCAGGCCTCCTTTGTGATCCACTCCAGAACAGGAGCCTCCCCCTCTGTGTCCCATGAATTTGCTCCAACCCCCAAAACATGATTTCCTCTTTTTACTCCTCTCCAGCGTTCTGATTTTCTAGGTTCTTCAACTCAGCACAGTTACTCAGTATTCATAGTGTGTCTGATTCCATGCTAAGCACTTTGTCCACGGGGTCTCAGTTAACCATGTCAGTCACTCCATGAGATCGTGCTCTGATTAGGTGATTAGACCCATTTTACAGAGGGGGAACAAACACAGAGCTGGAACTTGGGCCCTGGTTAGTCCAACCATTATATGGTGTCTTAATTGTTATGTTCTTCAGACTCCCAGCTGTGCCAATTGCTAGGAGCCACCATTGATGTAGGGCTTGGGTTCTAAGGTCAGGAAATTAGTGTGCAGTCAATTACTCTTGCAAATCCCTTCTATAGCCCATTAGGTAAGGGACAAGGTCTCTCTCAGGACTGTTGAGATGCTGAAGGCCCAAGAGATCCTGTGTTCTACCATGGCTCTGGGCTGTGTGCCCCTGGGTAGAATGATCCACTTAAGTGATGTGAGTCCTTCCTCCCTTTTATAGGTCACATCACCTCTCTATGCCCTAGGTTCTCATCTGTAAAACATGGAGGCTGTTACTCCTAATTCTGAGGTCTAGTCTCCAACCATTTGCCATCATCCAAAACATTTAATTCTAACATTTAATTCTAATTCCACGGTCTCTGAGACCATGGACAATAAATACAAATGTAGGGTCACATGCCCTAAAAGATATCTAAATGTTAAGGGTCATTGCTGGACCCTAGGTACATATATGACTACAGGCTGGTGTTATCCTATGTCATATACAACCAGAAGAATGAGAAGTTATATTCCATTTATGTATGATGTGTCAGAATGCATTCTACTGTCATGACTAATTAGAACAAATTAAAAAAAAAGTCATTTCTGGGCATGGTGGCACATGCCTGTATTCTCAGCTACTTGGGAGGCCAAGGCCTAAAGATCCAAGTTCAAGATCAACCCTGGCAACTTACGCCCTGTCTCAAAATAAAAATAAATAAAAATGAAAAAAGGCTGGGGATGTAGCTCAGTGGTAGAGTGCCCCTGAGTTCAATCCCCAATACTGCAAAAATAAATAATAGTGTATATACATATGCTTTATATACATATATATAATAAGCAAATAAAAATAAAAATAAAAAATAAGCACTGTAAATCAAGCTAACACTAAAATTCTTATCTTCTTACTTCACCGTATATATCTTATTGTGATGTGACGGGCCAGACTGTTTTTAATCTTTAAAATTCAAGTTTTTAGTATATTCCTAAAATTATGCAATTGTCACCATTATTTAGTACATTTTAATCATCCCAGAAAGAATCCTCATGCCCATTAACAGTTACTCCCCATTCTTCCTCCCTGGTGGCTGCTAATCCACTTTCTGTCTCTATAGATTTGCTTGTTCTTCTTTTTTTTTTTTTTTTTGATTTGCTTGTTCTGAAGAAAGTTCTTCCATGTATTAATCCTTCACTCATCTTTCTGGCCTAATCATATTCCATTATATGGGTAACCACTTTTCGTGTCTCCATCCAGCAGGTGACGGACAGTGTTTATTTCCACTTTTTGGCCATTGTGAGTAATGCTGCTGTGAACGTTCATGTACAGTTTGTGCGTGGACACACTCTTCCAGTTCTCAGATAAGTACTTAAGAATGGAATTTCTGAGTCACAAGTATGTGACCTTTTGAGGTACTGTCAGGGTTGTTTTCCAAAGAGGCTGCATCATTTCACATCCCAGCAGCAGTGCACAGGGTATGAGGGTTGCAGTTTCTCCATATTCTCACCTACACTTCTTATTGACGTGTGTGTGTGTGTGTGTGCGTGCGCACGTGTGTGTATGGTACTGGGAACTGAACCCAGGCCTCACACATGCCAGGCAAGCTCTCCACTGATGAACTACATCCCCAGCCTTATTTATTTATTTAGTGCTGGAGATTGAATCCAGGGGCATTTTACCCCTGAGCTACACCTCCAGCCCTTATTCATTTACCTATTTATTTATTCATTTATTCTTTTGAGATCGGGTGGCAGTTGTGGAAGTTAACCTCCAGCTTGTGTTTGTCTTGCATCAGGCTCCTGAGGAGCTGGAAAAGTGCCTTTTTTAATTATTAGTATAGCCATCCTAAAGGGCGTAAAGGGATGAAGACCAGGTTTTGAATTTAGAATGTTGGACTCTTCGGAGTTTCATGATGGAGCATAGTTGTGTGGGAATGACCACCCCCCATTTGCCACCTTCTCTTCCTGTCCCTAGCCTGACCCATAAAAGCTCTTGTGTGCAAGTGTGTGGATATTTCCAAGTTCTGTTTAGATTCTCCACTACCAGACACCCCTTGGCCACCTTTCAGGTCTTGAGTGTGCAGAGCAGCCACATATTCTGCCTCTGCAAGGATAGAACTGGAAAAGAGGCAGTGCAGCTCTGGAAGCAGGCCATTTGGACAGGGAATTCTGGGTCCCAAGTGCTTAGGAGATGTCTTGGAAGAGGAGTGTAGGACCTCTGGATGCGTGTCTGTGTCCCCTGTGGACTTGTCACATGGAGAGAGACACAGCTGGAACAGGGATGGAGAGGGTCCTTAAGGCACAGGGCCTTGGCATATACTTGTTAAAAATTGTAAAATATCACAGAATTTACCATTTTAACCATTTTAAGTGTACAATTGAATGATATTAAATAATCCAATTGTGCAATTATTACCATTATTAGTTTCAGAACTTTTAAAAAATATTTTCTTTTTTTTATTGGTTCTTTTTAATTATACCTGACAGTAGAACCCATTTTGATATAATTATACAGCAGGGAATGTATCTTTTTTTTCACAATTTTATATCCACACGATTCATATCATCTTACATATACATAGGGTAATACTGTCTGTCTCAGTCTACTAGTTTTCCTTCCCCCACCCCCTTAGTTTCAGAACTTTTTTTCCCCCTGCTACTGGGGATTAAATGCAGGGCCTCATGCATGCTAACCATGGGCTTTAACCCTGAGCTACTCCCAGCCCCAGAACTTTTAATCATTCAAACTTAAACCCTATATCCCTTAAACAATAGCTCCCCATTCTCCCTCTGTTTTAGGAATCTCCTGTAAGTGAAGTCCTGTGATATTTTCCTTTTGTGTTGGCTTGTTTCCTGACAAACATTTTGCCCAAATATAAGGTAGTATGGGGCAGAGAAAGTCTGAACCACTTCATTGACTGGCTGAAGTACACTTCATGTGTCAGATGCACCCAGGATAGCAAAGAAGCACATTATCACATGCCTTTACTCTTCCCACCTAGAGGAATCAAACAATCCCAACAACCTCCTGTTAGGCATCCACAGAGCCCTCCAGGAACTCACAGGCACCACTCCTTGGCACAGCACAGAGCATCACTGACTGGCCATAGCATAGCTTCTCTATTGCTCTCTGGGCTGGGGCTGTGTCTCTCTCACTTCTGTCTTTTCAAATGCTGTTCCTTCTGTCAGGAAGACCTCACATTCTCTTCTGCCTGAAGATAGGATATAACTCAGAGGTTACCTTCCTTGTTCACACATAGTCTCTAAGTAAGAAGAGGTGGGTACTCATCCTGTACTCCCAGAACATATGACTCCTCCCCTCTTGGGGTTCCCCCTAATTCCCTGCTGGCAGAGTCATGTTTTATTTTTATTTTTTAAAATTTTATTTATTTAGATACCAGGGACTGGAACCCAGGGACACTTAACCACTGAGTCACATCCGCAGCCTTTTTTATTTTTAATTTTGAGACAGGGTCTCACAAGGTTGCTTACAACCTCCCTAAATTGCTAAGGCTGGTTCTGAATCTGTGATCCTCCTGCCTCAGCCTCCCAAGCTGTTGGGATTACAGATGTGTGCCACCACACCCTGCCAGTCATGTTTTATATAGCTCCATATCTCTCATGTCCTTAGCATGTGTGGTGCACAACACAAAGCAACTCTCAGAAGGCTACTTGAGAGAATCAGAACCTATAGCATCACCTCTCACACTTCCATGGGGAGCACCTTCCTCCCTCCCTGACCTCCAGTAAACTGGGCACATTCACACACAATAGCCAGTTGCAGAGACTTCTGTGGTAGGGACTGTTCATGTTTATGTCACTTATTCCATCTTCGTTGCATCCATTCTCTTGTCCATTTGTCTCATGCTGCAGGTTTCTTTTTTCTTTTCTTTTTAGTTGTCAATGGACCTTTATTTTATTTATTTATATGCAGTGCTGAGGATCGAACCCAGTGCCCCACGCATGCTAGGCAAGTGCTCTGCCCTGAGCCACACCCCCAGGCCTGGTTTCTTTTTAATGTCTGCTTTTTTCTCCACATGCTCTTCAGTCTCTGTGGCCTGGCTCCTTCCTTGGGCTCTGTTCCTGCTCCACAGAAATCCAGCCTTACACACGGTGGAGATGGAGAGCAGGCTGTGCCTGACTCTGAGTTACTCTATTTTGTAAAGTAGTAGTTTGCCATGAGTTACTCCATTTTTCCTCCTTCCCTCTCTTTCTCTCACTCTTGCTCTCACTCTTGCTCTCTCTTTTTTTTTTAGGTGGTGCTGGGGATTGAACCTAGGGCCTCACACATCATGCTAGGTAAGGCTGTACCACTGAGCTACATCCCCAGCCCTGAGTTACTTCATTTTGAGTACAAGTGCCAAGGTAGAATGACTCTACACTTTTTATAAGCAAATAACCACCGTTAGGGCTGAGAAGGTAGCTCAGTGACATAGCACTTGCCTAGCAAGTATGGCACTTGGATTCAATCCCCAGTACCATCTGCACAGCACAATCATAAGGCACAAACTGATCAATTAATTAATTGTGGTAATAAAAGTGGCCACCTAGGACTGGGGTTGTAGCTCAGTGGTAGAGCACTTGCCTAGCATGTGTGAGGCCCTGGGTTTGAGCCTCAGCACCACATAAAAATAAATAAAATAAAGGTATGTGTCCATCTACAACTAATAGAGATTTAAATAAAAAAAAAAAAGTGGCCACCTGTAACTGGGTGTGGTGGCACATGCCTGTAATCCCAGTGGCTCAGGAGGCTGAGGCAGGAGGATGGTGAGTTCAAACCCAGCGATTTAGTGAGACACTGTCACAAAACAAAATATAAAAAGGACTGAGGATGTGGCTCGGTGGTTAAGCATCCCCTGAGTTCAATCCCTGGTACCCACCCCCCCCCAAAAAAAATTAAATCACAAGCACATAGACACATGGGAGTATCAAACCCATATTTAAAAAGTCAGTCCTGTGAGCAGGTCAAATATACCAGACCACCAATGAAGTAACCCCCTCACCTGGAATATGTAAAAGGAGAAGCACCCCAAGATTATTTGCAGTGGCACACTATGCCATCAGGTGAACGAGTCACAAGTTCCCCTTGAGTCACAAGGTCAAATCTTCACAATTTTGGACTCTCCCTGGTCTTAGTTCAGTTTGATCTCCCTGCTTCATGTGGCCCAGTTTGAAACTGCATGGTGTTTTGAAATGCCCCCGCCCCCTCGCTTTGCTCACTGATCCAGTTCTTTGGTGGTTGGTTCCTAACCTTATCCGACCACCCACAGTGACTCCTGCATTTGTGTCAGCTTTCCACCTTTGCTGTCCTCCTGAACCCCATGGCCACTTCAACCTTTCCTTAGCCTTTCTGTTACTTGTATCTATTATTGTGTGTGATGTGAAACTTGATTGTTAAAAATATTAGCCATTAAGATTGGAATAAAAGAACCTGTGATTGGCCGGGCGCGGTGGTGCACGCCTGTAATCCAAGCGACTTGGGAGGCTGAGTCAGGAGGATCGCGTGTTCAAAGCCAGCCTCAGCAACTTAGTGAGGCCCTAAGCAACTCAGTGAGACCCTGTCTCTAAATAAAAATACAAAATAGGGCTGGGGATGTGGCTCAGTGACTGAGTGTCCCTGAGTTCAGTTCCTGGTTCAAAAAAAAAAAAAAAAAAAAAAAAAAGAACCTGTGATTGCCTGGCTTATGACTACCAAGTGACTCATGAGTACTTGGTAAATTGCAACTTCTGAAGGTGATGTAGCTTGTGAACATGTTGTTATTGAATAAATTCTGACGTGATAGACACAAACATGCTTGGGCTAGGTTAATGGCTTAGCTCTCAGAGCAATGCAGCTGGCCTTGGCACTGATGCCAGCTCTTTAACTCATGTCTTAGTGAATGGATGGTGGCTGCTGGTCAGGTGTCCATCCCTGATGCAAGCAGCTCTGGCCAGGTGGACTAACACATCCCTTTAAAGGGTCTGTGTGAGTGTGAGGCAGTTCTAAGAAAGGGAATTTGGGTCAAGCCTGTAGAGATAGGGTCTTTAAGAACATCCCTCACTCCCTGTATATGCCTCAATATGCCCCTCCCCTGGTGATGTCCTTCTTTACCTAAACACATTCTATTCTAGAACATCCTTATGAACTCACACATGCAAGAAATGCCCCAAACTGATTCACTGTTGCTACATGGCAGCTTGCTGGGTTTCTTGCATCTACTCTTTCATGCTCTTCAAATTGCTGCTTCGTTTTTCTCTTAAATTACCTTGAAATTTTGTGAGACCAAAACAGTTCCTGAAATTTCTCTCATTTATATGCTGCTGAGTCTCCTCTGTCCCAGCTTGCAGCTGCTCTGGATCCTGGCTGATATCATTGTAAATGATTGATTGTTTTTTTTTTTCCTTTGGTTTCTTTAGGGATTCTCTTGGTGCATCTTCCTAGAATTGCTGAGCGAACCTGTCCTGAGCATGCTGTCATTAAAATAGATCAAACATGTTTGGGTCTTTCCATAACAATAAACTCATAACAATAAACTCCCAGGCTACACCACTTTTTTTTTTTAAACACAGCAGTGATCATTTATTTAGAAAAGAAGAACAAATATCCAATAAACATATGAAAAAGAAAGTCTCTTCTAATCAGGGAAAATCACACCAGTATTTTTGTCTATTAGACAGAGAGGAAAAGATGATAATATCTCATCTTGGTAAGAGTCTATGGGACTGGCATGTTCAAATGCTGTTGACTGGAGAGGATATTAGAACATTTTTTTTAAAGGCAATATGTCAGGAGTTATCAAAATTTAAAATGTGCATAAATTTTACTTTGCCCCTTAAAAACCCAGGGATTTTAAGATTTTGACATATGGACTTAACTCACATGCATCTCCAAAGATACACATATACTAGGAAGTTCAGTACAGTATTGCTTATAATGGCAAATGGAAGTGACCTAAATATTCATGAATAAGGGAAAGGCTAATTACACTGAGGTATATCCACAGGCTGGAATGCTACACAAGACAGTGGTAGATCTGCATTTGCTGACACAGAAAAAACTCAGATACAGTGCACTGTTAAGTAGAAATAATAAACAATTAGCATAATCAAATAATTTTAGAGTAAAAATAAATATGTATAAAACGATATATACCCTGATGATAAATATACTATATAGTTACACATAACTTCTAAGTGACTGTAAGTGACTAATGGGTGGGTAGTATATACAGTATGGATACACTGCACAAAAGGATTATTCATGTCCCAGGCATATTCAGGAATATACATACATGTTTTCCCCACTGTTAACTATTATCAAGATAATACAAGTTTACATATTTATAGTACATAAACATAATATACATCTACGGATACTTTTTTTCACTCTAAAGTTTTTCCAGTTATTTGTAGTTTTTTTTTTTGATAATGGGGATTGAACCTGGAGGCACTTTACCACTGGTCCACATCCCCAGTTCTTTATATTTTTTTGAGACCAAGTCTCCTAAGTTGTGTAGAGTCTCAGTTGCTGAGACTGGCCTTGAACTTGGAATCCTCCTGCCTCCACCTCCTGAATCATTCATTTGTAGTTTTTCTAAGAAGCATGTACTTGTACATTACTTAATATTTTTCTTCCAAGTGAACAGAAAGGGCATTCCTCTTTTGGTTCATGGAGGCCACCTGGAGCCACTCGTTGGTGCTGGGGTTGTACGAATGAGCAGTGGAGGTCTTCTGGCTAGTGATTCTGTACCCGCCCACTATGAAGGGTTAGTGGTCCAGGATAGCCGACCCATAACCCCTGATTTTCACCAGGTCGGGAGGAAGGTTACTGGCCAGCGGGAACCAACGCTCAGTCATCTCCTCATACCTGGGCATGGACGGGGGCTCTCCCTGGTAGGGATGCGGGGCCAGGGGTCCCCCCAGGAAGTCTCCCAGAGCCACAAGGACAGGAGTCCCAGTCATCCCGGCCTCCCTCAGCCTCTGCTTCAGGCTAATGTCCCCTGGAGCTTGGGGAGGAGACACCAGGAGGTGCAACTGGGGTTTGCATAGCACCTCCTGGAAGTGAACGACCACGGAGCGCAGGCAGGCCTCCTGCAGGTCTGGAAGCCCGTGCACCTGCGCCAAGCGGTACATTTCCAGGCATTTGTTGATCCGCACTTGAGTCAGCAGCAGCTGCAGTAGGGAAGTGACCTGTAGGGAGGAGGCCGCTTCCACCAGCTCAGACAGCAGGCTCACCTCGTCCATGTCCTCCACCTCCTCCAGCCCTCCGCCCTCTCGCCCGCGGGCCCAGGAGCCAGCCTTCGCGGGCCCCGCCGGCATTGATGAAGTCCAGCACCAGCCGCAGGCGGGGCGCGCTGAGGCCGCGCAGCTGCTGCACCTCCCGCCGCCGGCTTCCAGTCTGCTCGATGAGCTTTCTCTTGCTCACAGGGTAGCAGCGGTCCTCCAGGCGGATCTGCACCATCTCCTCCTCCGACGTGGCTTGGGGGGGGGGGCGCTCCCCGCCAGCCGCTACACCACTTTTATCAGTGGCAGTTCACTGAAGACTTGTGGGTCACCTGGTAGTCACAAGCCAGGCAATCACAGGTTCTTTATTTGGTACCAGGGATTGAACCCAGGAGCACTTAACCACTGAGCCACATCCCTAGGCCCCCCCCCTTTTTTTTTAATCTTGAGACAGGGTCTCACTGAGTTACTTAGGGCCTAAGTTGCTGAACCTGGCTTTGAATTTGTGATCCTCCTGCCTCAGCCTCCTAAACAGCTGGGATTACAGGCATTTGCTACCATGCCCAGCGCGGTTCTTTTATTACAATTTCAATTTCTATTAACACTCGAGTCACACATCACAATTTACACAATTCTCTGTGTGTGTGTGTGTTACAGAAAGACTAGGAAAGGGTTAAGGTAACCACAGGGGTTTAGAGGGCAGAAGAGAAGGCAAAGACAGAACAGATATGAATGCAAAGAGTCACCGTAGGTGGTCAGATAAGATTAGAAACAGCCAAAGAACTTGTTGGGGGCGGGGCTGGGGCGGGGCTGGGGCGGGGCTGGGGCGGGCAGGGGCAGAGCTGTCAAAGAGCAGGAACTTGCTCTAGGCCAAGGTCCAGAGGGAGGGCAGGTTTACTGTGTCAGCTTGAGATATCAGTTTAGAGTGCACCTGTGTGGTTGTCCAGCACAGTAGAATCCACACTGCTAAAGCCCAAGGACAGATTTGGAGGTTGGTTACTGTGGTGATTTTCCGGGAGAAGCTCATGAGTACTCATCATGGAACTCCCTTGCCAATGAGCCTCAGGTAGGGTCAGGGTGCTGCTGTGTCCAGTCTGGGGGCTCCTCCTTTTATGCACCTCAAAGAGGGTGGTGTCATTTGAAGGTCTAGTGTGTGTGTGTGTGTGTGTGTGTGTGTGTGTGTTTGGTACCAGGAACTGAACCCAGGGGTACTTAATCACATCCTCAGCCTTTTTTATGTTTTATTTTGAGACAGGGTCTTGCTAAGTTGCTCAGGGCCCAAGTTGCTGAGGCTGGCTTTGAACTTGCCTCAGCCTTTCTAGTAGCTGGGAATACAGGATTGTACCACCATACCCAGCTTCCAGGCTGTTTCCAGTAATCCCTATAGTATGGGAATTTATTCTTTAAAAGTGTTTTTCAAGCCGGGCGCGGTGGCGCAGGCCTGTAATCCCAGCACTTGGGAGGCTGAGACAGGAGGATTGCAAGTTCAAAGCCAGCCTCAGTAACTTAGCGAGGTCCTAAGTAACTCAGTGAGACCCTGTCTCTAAATAAAATATGAAATGGGGCTGGAGGTGTGGCTCAGTGGTGGAGTGCCCCTGGGTTCAATCCCCAGTACCAAAAAATAAAAATAAAAAATAAAAAGAATATTGAAGGTCAGATAGTTGTGAAAAACTTTTTTTTTTTTGGAACTGGGGATTGAACCCAGGGGCACTCCACCACTGAGCCACATCCCCAGCCCCATTTTGTATTTTATTTAAAGACAGGGTCTCACTGAGTTGTTTAGGGCCTCGCTAAGTTGCTGAGGCAGGCTTTGAACTCGTGATCCTCCAGCCTCAGCCTCCCAAGTGCTGGGATAAGAGGCAGGTGCCACCATGCCGGGCTCCTTTTCATTTTTTGCAGTGCTGGGGACATTATCCAGGCTTCACACATGCTAATCATGTACTTTAACCCTGAGCTACATCCCTTGCCCTCAATATCGCTTTTGATGTATCCCTGAAATGATTGTTCTTTCTTGAGTATTGGATAATTTCAATATCCTGCCAAAAATTTATAATAATTTCCAAATTAATGTATAATTGTACACGTTATTTTAAAAATCCTGTTCTATTTTCTGCTCATGTGTATGTGTGGATCAAACACACTTCCACTTTTTTTTTTCTTTTTTTCTTTTTCTTTTTTTTTTTTTTTTTGTCCTTTTGTGGTGTCAGGAATAGAACCCAGGGCCTTGTGTATGCTAGGCAAGCACTTTACCAGGGAGCTTTTCCTTTTTTTTTTATGCTCGGCAAGCTCTTTACCATGGAGCTTTTACATTTTACCCCCAGTCCCTCCTTTTTCTTGATTGTTGAGGTTTGAATGTGGTACCAGTCATTTATCTATTTTCCTCAGATCCATTCTGGGTCCTTTCCCAGCTCTGTTTTGTACTGCAGGAGACCAACTCCTGCTCACTACACTTTGGGAACTCCCTTGCCAATGAGCCCCAGGTAGGTTTGACCAATAGCACTGGTAGCATATTGAAATGGGAAGGAGAGAAGCCAGGTGATTCTTATTTCCCGTAGTCTTCAGATGTCTCTGCAGTTATAGCACATTTGAAGCAGCCCCTTCCCTCTGACCCTACTCTGGCTAGACAGGGTATCTGCTTATAGTTGTCACCAAGAGACCAACCCCTGGGTTCTGGCCACACCTGCCACCTCTTTTTATCCTTCTATAGCAACTTCCTGCAGTTGCTCACTCTGAGTGCCTCACCTTGCCTTGCTTCCTCTTTCAGATACCTCATCATTAAATTCTCTCAACTAAATTACTTAGTGTGGGTTCAGTCTTCCTGACCAGACCATGACTGATACACATTTTGTCAATACACTTCAGTAAAGCAGTTTTAAATTCATGCAGCAATTCTACTATTTTCTAAATTACTCACTTTTCTAAATTTTACTTGGTGAGATTCTATAGCTTAGTCAGTGGCATGCTGGTAATTCACATCTCAAGAGCTCTGCTTTATAATATTTGCCAATTTCTGAGATGTAAATATATCTGCCACGGCCAATTTCAAGCTGTCAACGTAATATCACTGTATACAGAGCAAGGAAGAAAGCTATAGGATCAGTTCTGTGGAGGGGAATAGAAATGATTGAGAAGGCTTCAGAAAATGGTTAAGAATGACACATCTTGAAATTGAAAATTTTAAATGTTCCCAAAACGTAACACCATCAACTTCATTGTTAAATTCAGTAAATTCTAAACTGGATGTGGTGGCATATGCCTATAGTCCGAGCTACTCAGGAGGTTGAGGTAGGAGGGTCCCTTGAGTTCCCAAGTTGGAGGCTAGCCTGGGTAACATAACAATACCCTGTCTCACAAAAGAAAAGAAAGGGGGGGGGGAGAAAGAAAAAAAATATACATAAATATATATTTCTTTTAGAAATACCTGTTAGGAGACTGGGAAAGTAGTTAAGTGGTAGAGCACTTGCCTGGCATGTGTGAGGCCCCAGGTTCAATCCCTATTACTGCAGAGGAAAAAAATTCCTAGTGCTATGAACTGAGTTGTGCCCCCCTCACCTCAATTGGTATGTTGAAGATCCAACCCTCAATGTGATTGTATTTGGAGCTAGGGTTTTATGGAGGTAATAAGGATAAATGAAGCCATAAGGATAAGGTTCTAATCCAATAGGACTGGTGGCCTTATAAGCAGAGGAAGAGAGGTGCTTGCCTGGCATAAGCCAGGCCTTAGGTTTCATTCCGTGACACACACACATATACACACAAACAAAAACAAAGTCCAAATTGTGACTAATGATCAAGTAACTTCAAAAGCAAAATTCTTAAAAAAAAAAATCCTTTAATAAATGTGACAGTGAGAATCATGTATAACAGGGAGATGCATGTAACTTTATTTGCTATGGGTCCCTAAATGGAAATCTTTGTGGAGTCCCCTCAAAAGGAAATGCCCCTCAGGTCTATTCCCCTGGGGGACAGACATACAAAGCACCACCCTGGGGAAGGCTGTGTTCCAGTGAGGACCAAGAGGAGGACGGCTCAAGATCTGAGCCACATTTTTTATTTAGAGACAGGGTCTTGCTAAGTTGCTAAGGCTGGCTTTGAACTCGTGATCCTACTGCCTCAGCCTCTCAAGTCACTGGAATTACAGGCGTGCATCACCATGCCTGGCCGCCCCCAAACTTAAGTTTATGAAGAATACCAACCTCTCACATAAGAGAAATGTAAACTAAGGCTATGAGTAATAATTTTTCATTCATCAGATTGGCAAAGGTGAAAAGCCAGGAAGTAGACTTTGTTAGCAAGGAGGAGGGTGAGAGGCATCACTCTTCGTGGGAGCAGAAAATGACACAATCTCTAAGGAGGGCACCTTGGCAGTGTTTATAAAACCTAAACTTGCATATATCCTCTACCTCAGCAATTTTATTTTTAGAAATGTATCCTACAGACATATTGTTCATAGGAACAAAAGTTGTTCATCACACAATAGCAAAAGATGAGGAAAATGTAACTGTCCCTTTAGTAGGGGACTGGATGTATGGGTGTATGCTTTCTGATTCAATTGCACAAGGTACAACACAGCAGGGATGAAGACCCCGTCTTGCCCTTCACAGAGTATCACAGAACCTTCACCAGCTGCTCAAAGCAGTAAGGGTTTAACATCTGGCAATCTGATAGGCAAAAGATGGCACAATCTTGTCTTAATTGTTACTGGGGTTGATATTTTCTTCATGTTTATTGGCCCTAATACATTTTTTTCTTCTTTAAAAAAAGTTCACATAACAATTACATTTACAAGCCCTTCTGATTCTTACACTATGAGGACAGGGACAAAACACTGCCACTTCACACCGGGGAAGGGGAGCCCTCAGACTAACAGTGGCTACCAGCTAATTTATTGTGCCGTGTCCTCCAAAAACTATTCTTTATATCACTTCTAACCTTCCCAACAACCTTGCAAGGTAGTTCCTTCTTTTTCTTTTTTGGTACCAGGGATTGAGCCTAGAAGAGTTTAACTATTGAGCCACATCCCCAGCCCTTTTTATTTTTTACTTTGAGACAGGATCTCACTAAGTTGCTAAGGCTGGCTTTGAACTTGTTTCCTACTGCCTCAGTCTCCTGAGCAGCTAGGATTACAGGTGTTCACCATTAGGCTAAGCAAGGTAGTTGTTTCTATCCTCATTTTCCAGAAAAGAAAACTGGGGGCAAGAGACAGGCTGACTTGCCAAGGCCATACAACTGGTGGCAGGGATGTGAAGCACTCAAGAACTGAATCAGTGCCCCTGCCACTCCAGCAGCTCCTTCTCTTTCTTCCTGAAGGCCAAGGAAGGAAGATGCTGGTATCAGCAGGAAGCATGAAGGTCCACCCAGTCCCATACATGCAGGGAGCCGTCACTTGCTGCTGATAACAAAGTCCTGGGTTTGCAGGGGTGCCAAGTGTGGGTGGTGACCTGTGGAGCAGTGTCTATCTTGTTTTCTTGGAGGAAGATGTGACCTCTGTGAGTAAAGAGAGGTTCCACCTGGATCCCCATTCCATTCCAAGATGTGACATCATAGACCTGAACTGTCCCATCAAAACCTGAGGAAGAAGATAGAAAAGAGAGGATCGACCCTGAATCCCTAACTTATTTGCTTGATGGCACCAAAACAGACTAAGGATGAGTTTTCACACAGTAACAAGATACCTAAAAGCCAACCACTGGGAATGTGACCTAGTGCTGTCTAAGGATGCTTCCTGGGCAAGTTGCCATCATAATCTGTGGTTCACCTGTTATGGATCAGGTCCAGAGCTGATTGTGGATGTGCCCTATCTCTTAATCCTCACAACCATTTGAGGTAGGTACTATTATTTTCCCCAGGAAATGGAAGCTTAAGAGACTATCAAACTTTTCTAACTTGCCCCAAATTCCAATCTCCCCCATGCTTGTCCCTCTTAGCAGATGCCCTCGTCTCCTACTTGAAGGGGAAAGCAGAAGCCTTTAGAGAGGTACACTCTCATGTCCCCCACAAAGGAATATACCTACACTCACCCCATCCTGCTATTTTCCTATTCCCTCCACAGAGCCTGGTTCTTCTCTTCTGCTCTTTATGGATCTTGGCCCTTTCTTTTCTGAGCTCTCTGCTTTTCTTTCAATCCCTTCCCCTCTCAGTGGATCCTCCCCATTGGCATCTATTGCCCTCATTCCATGCTCCATGTAACTAGATTCCACCAGGCCCAGGAGCCTGACCTGGTTGGCTTCCACAACTCAAAACACAAGTAGGCTGAGAAGCATCCTTGAACTCCTGTCCCATTTCTGGTGCAGCCTCATGGCTGTCCCAGCATTTTACTATCTGCACTTCTCTCAACTGACCAGAAACCTGAATCCAAGCAGGCCTGGAGAGGCTGCTGTTTATGCATGGAAGTTTAGAGGCCAGGGCAGGGAAGGGCCTGCCAGTGAGGAACCTAGAGAGTTAATCTGGAGTTCTCTTGGGCAACTTCTAACTTTTGGAGCCAGATTTATTGTGGGGCTGCAGTCTTCTTCCTGAGCACTCTATCATCCTCAGGAAAAGAGAGATCTAATAACAGAAGTGAGAGCCTGTTCATCAGTACCTGAAACAGCTAAGCAGTTGTCTAGGCATGGGGCCCATGACACTCGCAGCAGCTCTGGGTTGGGGCTAGGTGCGGACACCGGGCACTGGACCGAGCTCATAGGATGGCAGAGATCCCGGGTGTCAAGGAGACGGAGCTGCCCCTCTGAGCCAAGGTTTGCAATGCAGGACACTGGGCCTTGGCCCATGCCCCTAACTTCTGCACACCATCTCTCTCCACCAGACCCAGGGTTGGGGCTGATATTCTCCAATGGTGCCCACTTCTGGCGGGTATCAACAAGCCCCAGATGACCAGAGGTGCAGCAAAAAGCAAAGGTGTCTACATCCAGGACCTGTAGGCTACTCAGCTCCTCACTGTCACTGATGCCTGGAAGACCAAAGACAAAGAAGAGTCAGACAGGCCAAGCAATTTGGCAGGGCTTGCTAGTCACGCCAGTCCTAAGCAGAATGAATCATTCTCCTCCTCCCACTCATCTTGCCATAGTCTGCTCCGTTGGGCAGTTGCTGGTCCCTGGGACTGCCTCTCCCCACCCGAGAATGGGAGCCCTTCAAGGCCAGGGCCTGCCTCTTATTTAGCATGTTTCTCTGGCATATGGAATGGATGGTTTGCCTTAAGTTTCAAATGTGCTGAGATGGGCTGAGGGCTGGATATTGGCCAGAGCAATGGGTGAACTACTGCAGTACCTGAGCTGTACGTAACCTTCTGGGATTCCAGATCCACAATCTTCAGATCACTGAGCCGTACCCCATGGAGGACTCCAGGAGCCACTGAGGAGAAGATAGCCACCCTAGGCCAGTAGTTCCCCTCTTTTTCATGCACAGCAATGGTGCTGACAGCCTTAATGACATCTAGGAGGAAAAGGGAAGAAGTCAAAGTCCAGAATGATAATGAAGGTTTTGAAAAATCACATGGCACAGGTCAGTCAGCCATCTTATCCTCAACATTTAGAAGGTCAAAGGAAAAAGAGAACCTGGGTGCAGTGGCATGCACCTGTAATCCCAGCAACTTGGGAAGCTGAGGCAAGAGGATCTTAAGTTTGAGGCCAGCCTTTGCAACTTAGGGAGACCTTGTCTCAAAATAAAAAATAAAAAAGAAGAAAGAGAACTGACAGTGTGAAAATGTTGAGACAAACACTTGGTTATATTTACATTTTTGAAATTGTCAGAATCACTTTAATTTCTTTATAACTTATCATATGAATTATTTTTGCAAATGGGAGCTAATGAGTCATTGCAGTCATCTCAAAACTCCACCCTTCTTGGTTTTTATAGTTTGGTAGAGAATAAATAGAGGAAAAGGAATGAACATTCACTACTGATATCACTTATACCTTTGGTGAAAAGTAACAGGTACAGAGTTCATGAGTTAGTAGTATTTCTTTGAAAATATAGTCCATGACCTGAAGCAACTTGTTAAAATCTAGCAAGTAAAGGTTACGTTGCAGATATCATTGACTTAAAACGTAAATCAGACAGTAAGAAAGCCCACATTAAAAAAAAAAAAATGCAATAAGGACACACTGGGCCTCAAGTAGAAACAAGTTTTAGTTTTATTTGTTTTCACCTGCTTGGTTAGCAGGCCAGTTCTCTTTGCATTCTGTATCATTTGATGCTTCTTTTTTTTTCTTGTAGTATTAGGGATTGAACCCAGGGGTACTCTACCACTAAGCACCTCCCCAGCCATTTTTATTTTGAGACAGGGTCTTGCTAGGTTGCAGAGGCTAACCTTGAACTTGAAATACTCTTGCCTCAGCCTACTGAGTAGCTGGGATTACAAGTGTGTACCATTGTGTCTGGCTTTTTTTTCTTCCTGGTACTGGGGATTGAACCCAGGGCCTAGCACATGCTAGGAAAGCTCTCTATCACTGAACCACACCCCCAGTCCTGTTTCTACATTCTCTGAAGAAAATGAAGATCTGTATATTTTTTTCAATTCTGAAGGAGAGTTATAAATCAGAATGATGAGGGCAGGATAGATGTGAGAAGGATAATCATCAAGTAAATGTGTGGCTGTTAGTTCCCTCATGACAGTTCCCACCAAAGACATGCAGAGGGAGCTATCTGAGCTGGGTGAGTACTCAGCAGGCACTCCTGCACTGCTCTCAGGGCCCACAGGCCTCTCAGTGCACTTAGTTCAGACTGGCTGAACCTAACTGTTCCCACCAGAGGAGCTGTGGGGGTTTGCAGCAGTCACAACAGCTGGGCCTTAGGGCCAGAGTTTGTCTCTAGGAGTGCTGATGAGGCAGGAGTCCAAGCCACCCAGCCAGAACCTGTCTGACTCTACTGTGGCCCCTTCTTCCCCTTCCACAGACTCAGAGGAGTCTGGAAGCAGTTCTCCCAGGACTTGCTGCTCTGAGCCAGGGATGGTTCTCAGAGCAGTAGGATGATCTCTCTTCTCTGGGAGGAAGAAGATCTATTTCAAAGATTCAGTGGAAAATAAAGACTTGAGGGCCTCCCGACTGAAAAACTGCTCTATAATTATAGTAAGAAAAAAATTAGAGGGGCTGGGGGTGTAGCTCTGTGGGGGGTGCTAACCTAGCATGTACCAGGCCTTGGTTTCCATCCCATGAGGCCTCCTTCTCCAGTCAGTGGTACAATCTACAGAAAATTTACCAAACTAGCCCCCAACTGAAAAGATGAAGTACTACAAATGGAGGCAAGACAGTGAAGCACCTCCAAGAACTTGGAAATAAAAGACAGGTTGTCTCTGAGAATTATACCAACACAGAAGGCTTCAGAGCAGAGGTAGGCAAAGGCATCTTAGGAATCAGAACAGTTCTCAGACCAGAAATCCTAAGCAAGTGTTACAATACATGTATGTAAAGGAAAGTGGTGTCCTTGAGAGAGGGCTATTATGTCACAGAGGCAAAGAAAATAAAGAAAACGCTGGGCCTGCCCAGAAGAGAATAAATCACACCACCAGACTGAATATTTAAGTTTGTCTGGCTTTCCCTCCCTCCGTCCGTCCCTCCCTCCCTCCCTCCCTCCCTCCCTCCCTCTCTTCCTTCCTTCCTTTCTTAAATTTGGGTACTGGAGACTTAACCCCGGGGCACCTAAACACTGAGTCACATCCCCAGCCCTTTTTATTTTTTATTTTGAGATAGGATCTTGCTAAGTTGTTTAGGGCCTCATTAAGTTGCTGAGGCTGGTCTCAAACTTGTGATCCTCCTGTCTCAGCCTCTCAAGTTGCTGGAATTACAGGAGTGTGCCATAATGCCTGGCTGTATATTTAAGTTTCAAGTGGAAGGAGCAAGTGATATTCAGCTGAGACCTGGTATTCATCCAACTCAGTGGTTTATACAACCTCAGAACCAAGACAAGGGGCTGTGACTCCAGGGGTGTGGACAGCAAAGGGCCCAGGCAGCAATGTCTTCACAAGTTGTCTGTCTTATGAAAAAGCAATGTGGAAATCTAGGAGCTGACCTCTCTTGTTCTTATTATGTTTATCATGTAGACTCTGATTAAACTGTGTTTTCTCTAGGCAAAGTTAGTTAAAAAACAGAATATTCCATAGAATATTTTAGTGATAATTTGTTTTTCATTGTAAACTAATAAAATCCATGCTGATATATACAGCAGCCTTGTGAGTCTAGTGAACACTGCCTCTATTAGCTCTGTTCTGGATGTGCTCACAAAATCAGCCTTGGGGCTATGGGTCAATAGCAGACCTTGGAAAATTTATTAAGATAACATGAAAGCTCTAGAAAAATAGCTGACAAGTCTTCCCTCAGCTCTGGAATATTCTGCACTAATATCCAGAGGATGATGACTCTGACCGTCTATACACATGAGAGTGCAAGAACAAACCCCCTTGGGCTATAAGCTCTCCTAGATCTGGGCTACATGTTCTATGAGACACCAGTGCTCAAACACTATCAAATGGTTAGTAAAACTCCCTTCTCTCTTGACTTTAAACCCTTGCTGTCCCATCCAGATTATTTTGGGGAAAAGACAAAAAACAATTCTAAGTTACAGGCATAAGGATAGACACAAAAGTCAATGGAACAGAACCCAGAGTTCAGAACTAAATCCTTGTATTTATCGTTAATTGATTTTCAACAAAGGTGCCATGGCAAATTAATGGAGAAAGGATGAACTTTTCAACAATTAGTGTGGGAACAATTGGAAATCCACATGCAAAAAAGAACAGTTTAGATCCTTACCTCACACTATACACAAAAATTAACTAAAAATGGATCATAGATTCAAATGTTGGAGCTAATAACAAAACTTTTGGCAAAAAATATAGGAGAAAAATTTATGAATCAGGTAAAGATTTCTAAGCTATGAAGAAATAGCTCAGTCTCTCAAAAACATGGATAAACTGGACCTCATCAAAATTTATAGCTTTTATGCTTCAAAGGACACCTTGAAAGGACAAGCAACAGACTTTGAGAAAATATTAACAAGGTATAGCTAAAGAAGAATTTGTATACAGAATGTACAAAGGCCTTTTCCAACTCAATAAAGACTGACAACCCAATACAAAATAGGCAAAAGACCTTAATAGGCATTTCACAAAATATATGAAGGGTTAATAAGTGCATGAAAAGGTACTCAACATTATTAGTCATTATGGAAATGCAGGTGAAAACACAAGGACACAACACTGTCACACCCATGAAAATGCCTTTCACAGAAAAGGGGTGGGGATGAGTGCCTGCCTAGCATTTGTGAGCCAGCACCCTACCACGTATATACACAAAAAGACAGTAACAAATGTTGATGGAAGACATGGAAAAATGGGCTTTTCATACTTTGCGGTGGGAATGTAAATAGAGCCATTTTGGAAAATTTTGAAAGTTTCCTAAAAAAAAAAAAACATAAACTTATCATATGACAAAGGAATTTAATTCTTAGGTGACTACCCAAGAGAAATGAAAACATATGTTCACGTGAAGATTTGTACATTAATGTTTTTGGCAGCATTATTCACAATAGCCAAAAATCGGATCCAGTAACTGGTGAATGGGTAGACAAAATGTGATACAACCACACATCCATATAGTGGAATACTATTCAGTCATAAAAAGAACAAACTACTGAAACACACTATAACATGGATGAACTTCAGAAGGATTATGTTAAGAGAAAGATGCCAGATGAGAGAACACATGTATGATAACATTGATATGATATATCCAGAAAAGGCAAATCTATCATATGGGAATGGGGATTAACAGTAAATGCCATCATGGATCATATTTTTTGAATCCGGGGATTGAACTCAGGGGTTTTTGACCACTGAGCCACATCCCCAGCCCTATTTTATATTTTATTTAGAGACAGGTCTCACTGAGTTGCTTAGCGCCTTGACCTTGCTGAGGCTGGCTTTGAACTCGAGATCCTCCTGCCTCAGCCTCCTGAGCTGCTGGGATTACAGGCATGCGCCACAGCACCCGGCATCATCATGGATCTTATTGGGGTCATGAAAGTATTCTGAAACCAATTTATAGTGATGGCTGTAACATGTGTTAAATTTACTAAAAACATCACTGAACTGTACACTCGAAATGGGTGAATTAAATGACAGGTAAAATATACTTCAATAAAATTATTTAAAAAAATAAACTACTACAATTGCCAAGTAAGTAAGACAAACAAGAAGAAACTACAGCATAGGACAGGTGACAAGGAAAACAATAAGGAAAGCCCACAGGGCCAGTGACCTTATGAAGCAATGAACACAAGAGTGCTTTTCTGTAGTTATGAAGCCTGGGGAGGGACCAGCAGTCACCAGGCTACTTTTGGGAAGTTTCCAAATGAGGTAGCAGGGGGCAGGCATACTTTCATGCTGGTGGACAATGGACAGCTTGAGGGAAGCCTATTCTCCATTAAGGAACTTCCCTCCACTTCCAGAAAGGATACAAAGGAGAGTGATTTCTCTAAGCAGGAGACTGGCCAGTTAATCTTGTGCATTAGCTATTTTCCTTCCCAGGGAACTAACAAGCTGTACAGAGAAGTAACCTCTTTCTCTCTCTCTCTCTCCCATCCTCCTCCTCCAAGAGGAAGGCACTTCTGATTAGCCCTCATTCTGCCCTGGCCTCTGCCTTGTTGAACGGCTGTCTGGGCGCTCCACCTATGGTTGGTTGAGTAAACTCAATTCCTGGAGTAAGTTCAGGGAAGATGTGTTTGGGGCTTGTCTGCCATGCTGTGGTTGCTAATTTGTCTTTGTCACCATGAAAGTAGATAATATATTTTCCTGCCCCTAGCTCTGAGTCTACGTATTTCCTGACTCAAACTAGGGAGCAGGAGTGTATGTCAAATACTTTTCTTAAACCTCAACCTTCACTCACCACTGTCTTCTGCAAACTGCCACACCTGCAGATAACAACCTGGAAGGCCACTGGTCACCAGCAACCTATTCAGAATAGACAGAAAATCTTAGTCCAGATAGTGGGGAGCTCCTCCACAAACTCCACCAGCTTTCACCTTTCCAGTCCACATGGCTTGGGATCTGTCCACGCCCCATAACACAAAATTGTACTGCAGGATCAAGACCAGCCATCCTCACTTATCAGATAAGCAGCTTGCTCTGCTTTTGGGATGGGCCCATAGCTCATAGAGCCATGGGACTGATCCGGACTCAGTTATCTAGAGGGGACACTAATGAGGAGCCTAAACACACAACACTGACCCACAGACTCTTAGCTTCCCCTAACTGAGCTAGTCACACCAACTATCTACCACCAACTCTCTGCAAGATTAAAAGCATCCTTCTATCCTGTATCTAGTCCCTATAGCAACTCCAGTGATCTGTTGATTATATTAATCAAAACAGATGTGGAGATAATGGTTTATATTCTAGATCTGTGTGCACACTCACATGTCTGTGTGCAGTTAGAACTGAGGTGGCAATAAAGAAGCAGGACACCCCTGGGCATTTTCAGCTATCCCATCCTAAAATGGAAGGTCTGAGTCACAGAGCTGGCCATACCTGGTATCTGGCACATGCTTTAGATCAAAGATAGATCCGTCTGAAAATCCTCCGTGGCGCACTTTGAAATCTCTTTCTGGGAATAAGCCCTGAAATACAAATGGTTGCCCAAGTAGATACAGACTGCTCTTCAAAGGAACACTTCAGATGTACTCTAGGTAGATCTCAGTCTGGCAGGAAGCTAAGGAAGTCACTCAGTTGAAGACAGATACTTCTCCCTGCAGGGACTCAGGGTATTGCTATTTGTAAATGCTGGTCTCAACTGCCTACACATACATCTTCCTTTTGTCCCTGCCCATACATACATCTTCCTTTTGTCCCTGCCCCTCTCAACACACCTGTTTTCTGAGTCAACTCTGTCTAACCAAACTTTATGTTCGTAGTGGGGAAAGGAGGTGTCCAGAGAGGAAAGAGGAAGAGCCAGTGGTGAGTTGGGAGGTAAATTAGGTCTCTCACCAAGGCTGAGAGATACGGGCTCCTGGCTCGAGCTTGGGTGGGAGAGATGGGGGAGATCAAGCACATTGGGTAAGTAATTTTCACTGGGCAGCACAGTTCAGGCTGCCCTAGAGCTTTCCTGGCCTTAAGGGTTTGTGAGTACAAACTTGGCATTTTTCTGAGCTTTACCTCTTGAAATTCTAATACAGTCAGTCTGGGAAGGGGTCCAGAAATTTGCATTTTAGCCAGCACCCCTAACGGCTTGGATACAGGTGGTCTTCAGGATACTGTGAGAAACACTGGGTTAGAGCTGCCTGGGATCCAGCCTCTCCTGGGCTTAATAATCTCTCTATAGGTTCCTGTCCACCTTGTCATCTATTCTAAATCTTCAACTTAACTCCATGCCATGGTTACCCTGTAAGATAACTTGGTTTCTTATTTTATTTAAGAGGAATAAGGGTGTAGCTCAGATGTAGTGCACTTGCCTAGCATGTACAAGGACCTGGGTTCAATCCTCAGCACAGCACGTATGCATGCGTGCATGAATGAATGAATGAATGAATGACATTCAGAAACAAATATTCTCAAATTCCTGCTCCTACATGGCCTTCCAGTTATTTAACTATATGCCTCACCACTCCCTTGTCTTAGGAATATTACTGCCATTTTGGGGAAGCAGGCTCTTTTTCTATCACTGGGAGTTAGGATGACTTTTCCTGTTAGTCCCTCACTCCTACATCTGCACTATCCCTCTTGTAGAGATACTTTTCCATAGCTTGTAACTCTGCTAACACTTCTGGCTTTAGGAAATCCTCCCTCTTCGAGTCTGTTTCTGACTAGTTATTGCAATGATTTCTTCAGTCCCAGCATCTCCACTTCCTCCTCCTTTTCAGTCGTTGGCCCTGACCACCATTAAAATGCTGTAGCAGAGGTCACCAAGAGCTTCCCAATTGTCAGTCTAATAAACTTCAGTCCTCATCTGAATGATTCTATACCAACATTACATAACTATTGACTCTTCTTCTTCTTCTTCCTTTTTTTTTTTTTTTAAAGAATTTAACCTTTATTTATTTATTTATTTTTGTGGTGCTGAGGATCAAACCCAGGGCCTCACCTGTGCTAGGCAAGCACTTTATCAATGAGCTACAACTCCAGCCCTATCAACTCTACTTGACATGTTCTCTTCTCTTGCATTCTGACCTTTTCTGGGACTTCTCCTACATTAAAGACTATTCTTAGTATTCCTTGTGGGTTCAGATTCCTATACCTATACCTTTAACTGTGTCTCCTGGGGTTCTGTCCTTAGCTGTCTTCTCTCAATCTTATATAGTACGTATTCATTCTAGACAATCTAAACTATTCTAAGGGTTTCAACTACTTTCCATACCCTAATGGCTTCCTAAATCTATTTTTGATAAAACTGACCTCCTCTTCTAGTAGCCCTCTGTAAATCACATGAAATTCTATAGCACTTATCTCTGTTCATACTTGTTTCCCTGTACTAGACGATAAGGGTATGACCAGTGTGTGTGCCTATCTCTCTCCAGCATCCAGGACAACAGGAGTTGATAGGTAACAGGAGTTTTCAAGTGTTTAATAAATAAAAATCAACATATATACTAGGAATTCATATTTCAAATTACCTGGTTTTCCTTTACAGAAAGTCTGAGAGGTAGTATCAGATGAAGAATCTCATTTTTTTTCAGGTTTTCATAGCCAGCAACAAAGACTCCTGGAAAAAAGAAGTTAGCTGTGCCAAATCATTAGGAAGATTATAGACCATGGCTGGATCTATAAACTCCTGCCCAATCCCCCAAAGCAAGGACAAATTCCTTCATCATCAATGTGCAGTCTTGTATCAGGGAATGGAGGATCTTAATAAAAGGAATGTAAGTGCTGATGGGGCACTGAATTTTTACAAGTGACCAAGAGGTCCTCAGGGTCCTAGAAGAGTAGGCTGGGTCCTTCTAGGATGAGCCCTGAATCTCAGCTTGAGAAACGTGATTCCATTTCCTTTAGGGCCAGGCAAGTTTTATCACCTTTGTCACCAATCCATTCAAGGACTCGAGTGGCTCCTGAGAGGTCGAATGCATGGAAATCCTGGTACCTGCATGACATGGACACAATCACCCAGTGCGTGGCACTGAACAGCTGCCAAAGATAACAGAGTTCGGTGATTAGGGACCCGGCTTTGGAGTCAGGCAGACAAGGGACTGAGTTTTATGTCCCATCTGACACCCTGTGTGTCTGGGACTAGGAATATTACCAGGTCCTGGGCTTCGGTTTTCATCTGCGAAACTCCCAGGGCACCCAAATTTCTCAAAGTTGACATGAACATTCAATAATTTAATCTGTGTTCAGCGTTTAATTTAGAGGCTGGCGCGAAATAACTGGTCACTTTTGTTATTATTATCCTTCACAAGCACGCTGCTCTTAACACACCATTGGCACACAGAAAGCCATTTTCCAGACAGCAAGGCCGAGGCCCAGGAGTCGTCCTCCGCCTCAACCCAGCCCCATGTCCACCGCATACCGGGACTCCCTACGTGCCTCCACCCGCATTCATCCACCCACGAGACGCATTTCACGCCCAGGATTAGCTCCCAACCCCTCACGATTTACAAGCGCAAGGATTCCACAAGCCAGTCCTCGGCGGGATCCATGACAACTGCCGCTTCCGGTACACCACTTCCGCCTCCCAGCCTTCCAGGGCCGGAGCAGCCCTCTCGCGAGGAGAGGGCGTGGCCTCCCGCTAGCGGGAGGGGTCTGTGATGTTCCAGATCACTTGCGGATGTGCCCGGCCCTCCCTGGGCTGTGTCGGGAAATCTTTGGAGAAAAATTTCCGGAAATGGAAGAATGATCAAGGATTCCCCGATATCAGTTCGGAGCAGGGCCGAGCGAACCAAATACCAAAATACCTGCAGATACCTGTTTTAGGTCCAGGTATTTGCAGCCCCGAAAACGGCAGTACCTCAAGACCTGGACTAATACCAGACCAGCTGGTTAAAATGGAATTCCAGATAAACAATAAATAATATTCTTTGTGTGAGTATGTCCATGCAACTTTTAGGACATTTTATACGAATTTTTTTTTTTTATCTTAAATTCGAATTTAACCTGCTGTCCTTATATTTTTATTTGCTAACTCTGGCAACTCTACTTAAGTTTAGAGAAGACAGCAGGCGGACAGCGGGGTCTGGAATCTCCCCAGGCTCTCTCTCCACGCGTTAGGGACACCCCTAGAAACTTGGCGTGGAAATGAGATGAGATTATTAAGTAAGTTCGGTGGTGTAGTGCATGTAGTGTAGGCACCCCGGTTACAGGCAAGGAAACGGATGAGACATTTGCCTGCGCCAGTAGGTGGCAGAGGCGAGAGCAGAACCCAGCAACTGGAAGGAGACCCGGCATACAGTGGGCTTTGAGTACCTGCTTGCTGAATGAATAGAGTTAAGAGCTCAGTTACTGCCAGGCTGGTGCTATTACACGGGGGTGTTCTGGGCTTTTTGGAGCCCGCCCCATTTCGCTGAACACCCCACCCTTCAGTCCCCTTCCTTTTCCCTTCCCTTAAATGTGCCTGGAAAGAGAGAACCAAACATTCTATATAAAGAGCAGGGTTTTATTCACAACTTCATCAGTGAAGCAAGAAAAACAGCAGGAACATAGGTTGTGTTTGCATCTGCAATATTCCTGGCAACCCAAACAGCCCAGATTCAAGCTCAGGATTTACATCCAGCCGGGGTCACCACTAGGGTTCCATTCAGCAACTTGCCTGGGTGGGCACATTCTAAGTCACGTTGTGTCTGCCCCATTACTGGCATCACATCTGCAGTGTTTGGACCAGCAGCCTCCTGTACTGAAGGAAAACGAAGAGAAGAAATGATCTTCCGGAGAGGGGCAAATGATAAAGCCATGCTGCCATTCCTAAGTGCTGGGTGTTTGTGGGCAGAGACAGGTGCTCTCAATTGAGGCAGGCCACCTTTTCTTTCTGAAAGTCCTGAGAGGCATTAGGGGTGGTGGTTTTCTCAGAATACAACCCCCAATAGCACAGGGAAATCATGACAAAGGAGATCATGGCCGGGCGTGGTGCAGCACACCTGTAATCCCAGCACTTGGGAGGTTGAGGCAGGAGGATCTCGAGTTCAAAGCCAGCCTCAGCAACTTAGTGAGGCCCTAAGCAACTCAGTGAGACCCTGTCTCTAAATAAAATACAAAATAGGACTGGGGATATGGCTCAGTGGCCAAGTGCCCCTGAGTTCATTCCCCAGTTAAACAAAACAAAACAAAACAAAAAACCAAAGGAGATCATGGAAGTCAAGTACAAGTATGATGTCTGGCACTGGGACAGTGTGTGTCCTTATTCTCTCTACCCCAACCTCTCCCAGACCTCACTCCAGTTCCCCCAGTCCCATACTTAGGGATTCTCTAGTTAGTCTGCATGTTGTAGGCCTTCAAATTCCATAGCCCTAGAGGTGATAATTGTCTTTCTTCAGACTCCACCAGTCCAACTCCTATCCTTTATTATGTGAGGTCACCAAGGGATAGAGGTCGGGGATGTTGTTTGGGGCTGGACCTTCTCTAGGGAATGCTCCCCCCCACTTCTTTCAACATATACACACTATATGGTAGGCACAGTGAGAGACACAAAAGTGAGGTAGCTACAGGTGCTGCCTGAGAGCTCGAAGGAGCTGGTAGGTGCTCCTGCTCACTGAGGGCTTTCTGCTGCATAGGTGACCTAAATGGTCTCATTTAATGGGAGGGGGGGCCTGCAATATTTCCATTTTATGGATGAGGAAGGTGAGCCTTACAGTAGGTAAGTGACATTTCTAAAGTTATAAAGCTACTACTGAGTAGCAGCTAGGTTATGAGACCAGTGCAGTTGCCAGAGCCCACATTCTGCCACATCACATTGCTTTCTGCATACAGCAACAGTACCAACGAGGGTGTGTAACTAGGGATAGCATCAGGAGCAGCAAATGGAGGAGCAGCTACCCAACCAGGCCAGCCACTAAAGGTTAGGGTTAGTTCCAGCTTTAGCACCTTGAACCACATAGATCATTGGTTTACCAAGAGTGGTTTTCCCCACACTAGGAGACATCTGGCAATGTCTGGAGGCAATTTTTTGTTTGTTTGTTTGTTTTTAAAGACAGGGTCTTGCTATGTTACCCAGGCTGGCCTCAAACTCCTGGGCTCAGGGGATCCTCCTGCCTCAACTTACCACATTGCCAGGACTACAGATGTATGCCACCACCCCTGGCTCGAAGACAGTTTTGTTTGTCACAACTTGGGGAGGAGAAGAAAGGTGCTACTGGTATCTAGTGGGTAGAAAACACAGATGTAGCTAAACATCCTACAATGTGCAGGGCTGCTTCAAAGAATTATCCAGTCTGGAACGTCAAGAGTACTGGTGAATGTGAACAAGGTTCTAGCTGTCTTGGCTGTTGACTTCTCCTCTCTGGGTTCTCGAGTTTCTAGCTCTGGCCACAAGTACACATAGGGCACAGCAAATGTAGACTGGGCTTATATAGTAGGGGACATCTGGTGTGGGACAAAGCTGTGTAGATTAGGGGAAAAGATTCTTCTGCCAAGGGGCCAGATATTAGCCTGTGACTTTAGACTGGGTGATGGGGGACTTCTTTCTCTACTTCTTGCTTCATGGGGTCTCCTGGGAAGGTCAGCTTCCTTTCTTTGGAATATGCCCCCTTTAAGCCTTGGGACATAGGGAATGGAATCCTGGCTTTCTGGGGTTCACACCCATTATGTCATGGCTGAGCAGTCACACCCAAGCTTGGTGGTAATTTCTCCATGCTGGATGCCAGGTGGCCTTGGCTAAACCCTTCTGGTATTGGGTTGGGGTGGAGGCCTGGCTCACCTGGATTTGGGGTGCTGGGTTGCTGAAGCTCATGCTCAGAGCTTTCTTTAGTCGTAGGATCCTGAGCAGATCATGACTCAGCTGCAGCAGTCTCTGGTCCCTCAGGGAGGTGTGGGGAGTTGTCCCCAATGGGACTGCTTGGGGGGACTCCAGACTCTTCTTGCCCATGAAGTGACCTAGAAAGGAGGTGCCAGGGTACATGGAAGTCAGGGAGTGAGGAGCCTACCCCAATGAGAAAGTTCCCCATTTTTCCCACTTTTTCCTTCTCTTGGAAGAAAGAAAACCTTCATTCTCCTTATCAAGGAGCCACAAAGACATCCGGGTGGTGACAAAGCCTGCTACCTCAGCTTTTCCAGAACAGGTGTAGTGACAGCACAGCTAGAAGGAAGGTGGGACAGCTTAGGACCAGGAGAAACTGCCAGTTGTGCTGCTTGCTTGGAGGAGGGTCAGAAAAGGGCAAGAAGTAGGGAATGAAGAGGTGCCTGGAAGATGAATATGCAGAAAGACACGCAGAGGTTGTAAGATTCGGCAGTCTTGCCTAAGGGAAAGATATCAGTCAGCTATCAGACCTAGGATGCAATCCCAGCTCTGCTTTAAACTTGCTAAGTGATCTTAGCCAAGTCACTAACCTGTCCGCGACACAAGTTCTCTACTAAATTAGATGATCCTCCAGTGTCCCCACGTGCTCGGACATTAGGAGGGGCTACAATGTGGAGAAACGGGGCCAGAGCAAGATGAGGGGTCCCCTAACACTTACCGGTAGCCCAGAGGTTGCCCCGCGGGTGCACTCGGATCTTGCTTGTTCGGCTGCGGGATTCCGGAAGATCCCAGTTGAGCGGGGCGACACCGGCAGCCAGCAGCGCAAAGAGCAGGAGACCACTGAGCCACCGAGCGCCCCCCGCGTGCCAGGTCATTGTGGTGCCCACAGCTCCGTTCGCCCGCTCGCTCTGGCAGCCGGCTCACAGCGCCCGCCTTCCCCGCTTTTAAACCTGCGCCCTGGGCGGAGCTGCGGCAGGAGCCCCGCCCTGCCGCCCATGGAGGCCCCGCCCCGCACCTGCTCGCAGCGGGGTGGGCACCACCTCTTCTAAGGGTCCAGGTTTGAGCCTACCATCCTCCCGCCCCACCTGCCAAGCCAGCTCCGGGGCCTCCCTCACCAAGGTCGTTGGCTTTTGGCCACCAGTGGTGACTTCAACCCCTGAGCTGCTTCTCTAGGAGACTAAAACTGGGGCAAGGAAGCCCTCCTGCGCAGCACGGGCTTACACCAGTCAAGTGCCAGGCACCAGAGGAGCTCCATAATTAATTCTCGTCACCCCTCCCTCTTGGAGCATCTGGCCTGTCCCACCCCTAAGAAGGCACCCGATGGGGGGCCCATCCTGACCATAGGCAGGAGACAGACCTCTGTGGGCCAGAGTGGAAAGAGCACTGGACCAAAACCTGTATACATTCTATTTGACCTCATTGAACTTCGTTTTCTTCAAGTATAAAATGGAAATAACCACATCACCTTATTTTTAATAATTTTCCATAAACACAATTATTTTGTGGCAGGAAGCAGCAGTCTTATAGGACCTGCCCTCTCAGACCCAGCACTATCTTTCTCCTAAGGAGCTGTTCCCACTTGAAGAAAAGAACTTCTGGATTAGCGGCATTACTTAGTGAGAAGGGGAAGACGTTGTGCTCCAGAATAATTCATTTATTTGGGCTTACTGAACACCAATATTCTGAAAGCTACAGGAGGAGGGGAGACAAATTCCCTGCTTCCAAGAGAGTTAGCCTTCTCACTGGAAACAGTACAAGAAGGAGAGACTGATGGAGGAGTGGGGTGCAGGCCAAGTCCTGGGTCCCTTGCTGGACAGTGAACATGACTGTGACGGATCTTACTACAATTATTTTGAAGAATTATTTTTTCTGACTCAATAATGACACCTGCTATTATTACACTTGCCTGGTATTTACACCTCTCTGCTTTCTTGTCACAGATCCCCATGGTATACAGATATAGCTCTTATCACCTTCCTATAATAATTATTCCCTTTGCATCCATCACACTCTCATCCTACCTTTGTCTGGTCCATGGATGCAGAAATTGGTGGAACTTAAATTTAGTGAGTACTTCCTTGCTTAAATGATTGAAGGAAATTATTTTATGTTTCCCCTTACTGATGGAAACGGGCTGAGAGAATCACTCATCCAGATATTTCACTGAGTCTGGCTTCAGGTCTCCAAACTCTCATACCCACTTTCTCAGGGAGGAGAGGGAGTGGACAATGTATTTTGAGTTTTAGTTCTCCTCTGCAGGTGACCCTGTGACCTGTTCTTACAGATTTATTTATATTAAGCCAAGCTTCCTCTGACACAAGCCCAGGATCATGGCTCTAAGACTGGCTCCAGAAGCCCTCAAGACCATTTGAAATGTCAGCCCAGCACAGGAAAAAAGGGTCCCTGAGGACCCTGGAGAAAGCAGCAGCTCCACAGCCAGTTATAAAACATTGTCCAGGAAACTGAGCTTCCCTCCTGGGGAGAGCAGGGAGGAGCTACAGCAGAAAGGATGGCTAGTCCAAGGGAGCCTGAGCCTGAGTTGAGCATGAGGATCTTATCTGCTCACTGCCTATTCCCTATGTACTTGCAGATGACAAAGGAAGACCAAAGGTTTCCACCCCACAGGGATGCTCACAGTGTATGGGGCTCATATCTTCAGGGCTCACTCATGACCCTCCCAGGATTCTACAACATTCAAGGACATCCATGGAAAATAGGGAGAAGATTCACAGGACGATCAAAGGGTGACCAAGGGGATGAAAGCTACATGGCAAATCCCATTATAACTAGCACTAACAAAACATTTAAACTAGTCAGGCGCAGTAGTACATGCCTCAGGAGGCTGAGGCAGGAGGATCCCAAGTTCAAAGCCAGCCTCTGCAACTTAGCAAGGCTTTAAACAACCCAGGGAGACCCTATCTCTAAATAAAATATAAACAAGGGCTGGGGAGGTGGCTTAGTGGTTAAGTACCCCTGGCTTCAATCACTGGTCCCCAAAAAACCCTTCCCTAAACAAAACAAAAATTTAAACTGCACCAAGTATTAAAATCAAAAAGTTTGAAATAAAAACATAAATATTAATGGTTTTGTATGTCTTCATTAAACTGAAATCAATTATAATTAACACTTTTTCATAACTGTCTTTTTGCCTATTTTCTAAGAACACTTACATGTATGCTCCCTTGATTTTCAACATGGCTTTGAAGTAGAAAAGAGTAGTACCATGTCCATTTTATAGAAAAAGAGACAAGTTAGTACACAGAAAGTAAACAAGTGAAGAAAACCAGACTGTAGACTTGAAACACATGTAAAGTATAGAGGATGACAGAGAAAGGGAAAAGCAGAAATTTAAATTAGACATAAATGAGTCTAGGAGGACTGACAAACCAGAGCTGTGTAGAGCAGGATGGTGTGAAGTCTGTCATGGTAGACTTCTGCACAGTTCTCCATCTGTGTGGGCTGCAGAGATCAAGAGAAACATCCTGGGAACTCTCTGGTCCTGCTCTTTAGTTTAGTTCAAGAGGAGTTTATAAAATCAGGAAGAGAGCAGAACCTTAAAGGGAGGAGGAAGGAAGGGAGAGTTAGGGATTTGTGAAAGAATTTCTGAAGTCACAGGGAATACACTTTAGCTGTAATATCAGAACATTAACCATTAAGAAGGAATCTTTCACTGGGAGTGGTGGCGCACGCCTGTAATCCCAGCACTTGGGAGGCTGAGGCAGGAGGATCACGAGGCCCTAAGCAACTCAGTGAGACCCTGTCTCTAAGTCAAATACAAAATTTGGGCTGGGGATGTGGTTCAGTGGTGGAGTGCCCCTGGGTTCAATCCCCAGTACCAAAAAAAAAAAAAAAAAAAAAAAAGAGAAGAGAAGGGATCTTTCAGGCTGGACATCCACAGGCCACAGGCCTGTAATCCCAGCTCCCTGGGAGACTGAGGCAGGAAGATCACAAATTTAAGTATAGTCTTGGCAACTTAGATCCTGTCTCAAAATAGCCAGGTGTGGTGGCACACTGTGATCCCAGTGACTGGGGAGGCTGAGGTAGGAGGATAGAGAGTTGAAACCCAAGCCTCAGCAAAAGTGAGGTGCTAAGCAACTCAGACCCTGTCTCTAAATAAAATACAAAACAGGGCTGGGGAGGTTGCTCAGAGGTCAAGTGCCTGAGCTCAATCTCTAATACCCTAAGAAATAAAAATAAATAAAAAATAAAAAGGGTTGGGGGTGTAGCTCAGTACTTAAGTGCCCCTGGGTTCTATCCCTAGTAATAAACAAACAACAACAAAAAACAAAAACAAAAACAAGGACTCAAGGAAGGAAAGACCCACATTTAATGAAAAAGGATGAACACTCCAATAGTGGCTAAGAAGCTGCTGTTCAGCTAAATGGCTCAAGTATTCAGGGACACCATGAAAACCTAAGAAAGTGAGAAGTCCCAGGCAGCATTAATAATTCATAATTATTTGCATGGAATATTCATGTATTTAAGGAGACACTTCCACAATTGAAGTAAATACTCTTTCAATTCCCAAGAGGGTTAAAAAATGCTTGGAAATATGGTGGAGAATCTCACTATTAATAATCTGAGAAAATCTGGGGTGGAAAAACCTGCAGCCAATCAAGAATTCCCATTTGACTTTAGAAAGGTAAAATAACTGGCTTATGACCCCCAGCATGGTGATGTGATAAAAGTAACATACCCCAAGTCTGGCTGTGCCATACATGCATTAGAAGACCCTGGTCAAATCCCCAAACTTCTCCTGACTTCTCTCCTTTGTAGAATGGAGGTTATGTTATTCTGAGATTTATTAAATGAGAGAAAGTAAATGCTTGTTATAAATTATAAAGTACTTAGCAGAGAATCTGGCACATTTTAAGCACTCAATATTATTAGCTGGATTCTAGAAAAGCAAAGCCTGCTTTAAATCTGAAGCCCATGACAGAGGGAAAAGTTTGCTTGCTAGCAGCAAAGACCATAATGCTCACACAACAGGGCCTAGCTCTGGCAGCATGCCTATTATATTTTAAGTTGTTTGATAAACCAAAATGCCAGCACATCTACCTAAACTCTTGACCAATTCCAAGAAAGGAATTCTATACTGCACACTCTCTTTTTTGGCTTAAGCAAGCCATCAGGCTGAGAGCTCTGATCAAAGCCTGCTGCTGTTTGATTTACTTACTTGCAGTCCTAAGTATAAAATTCTAACTAGACTTCTTGAATTAAAGCTGGAATCCAGCTTAGCAATCTAAATAGATGGGCCAATTAAAGCAATGGTCCAGAGAAACAATTCTTTTTATTTTTTGGTACCTAGAGATTGAACTCAAGGGTGCTTTACCCCTGAGCCCCAGTCTTTTTTTGAGATGGGCCTTGCTGAGTTGCTGAGGCTGGCCTCAAACTTGCAATCCTCTTGCTTCAGCCTCCCCAGTCCCTAGAATTACAGGTGAGGTCCAGAGAAATGATTCTTTTTATTGTGCACTTCTTTCTTTTTTTACAAAATATTTTTAGTTGTAGGGGCCGGGGTTGTGGCTCAATGGTAGAATGCTTGCCTAGCATGTGTGAGGCACTGGGTTCAATCCTCAGGACCACATAAAAATCAAATAAAGGTATTGTGTACAGTGTTTCACCACTGAACTACAACCCCAGCTCTGAAATATTTTTTAAAATATTTTTTAGTTGAAGATGCATACAATACCTTTATTTTTTTATTTATTTATTTTTATGTGGTGCTGAGGATTGAACCCAGTGCTTCACACATGCTAGGCAAGCGCTCTACTACTGAGCCACAACTCCAGTCCCAAGAGAAATTGTTCTTTTTTTTTTTGTTGAACTCAGGGACACTCGGCCACTGAGCCACATCCCCAGCCCTATTTTGTATTTTATTTAGAGACAGGGTCTCACTGAGTTGCTAAGGGCCTCGCTAAGTTGCTGAGGCTGGCTTTGAACTCGTGATCCTCCTGACTCAGCCTCCCAAGTCGCCTGAATTACAGGCGTGTGCCACCGCGCCCGGCTGAGAAATTATTCTTAATTCAGAGTAGGAGTATTCCAGAAACTTCAAAGATTGGTAGAGCAAGTATAGGATATATAGTTTGAAAATCAGCTGGGCATGGTGGCACATGCCTATAATCCTAGCAACTCAGGAGGCTGAGGCAGGATGATTACAAATTCAAGGCCAACCTCAGCAACTTAGCAATACCCTAAGCAACTTAGTGAGACCCTGTTTCAAAATAAAAAAATAAATGAGCTGGGGTTGTAACTCAGTGGTAAAGTGACCCTGGGTTCAATTTCCAGCACTAAAAATAAATAAATATAGTTTGAAAGTCATACTCAAAATAACATAACTGTATGTGGGAAAAGAGGATTGTTTTTATAATACAAACTTAAGAAAAAGTAAGTTAAAATATTTTTTCATTGCTGAGGATAAGAGACTAGAAGGGAGGAACTTATCAGAATAAAAAGGAGGCATGAGATTTTCATGTTTTCCAAGAGGCCATGAGTTGTTTTGGGTTTTTGTTTTGTTTTGTTCTTTGGTGCTAGGGATTGAACCTGGTGGTGCTACCATTGAGCTACATGCCTAGTCCTTTTTATTTTGAAACAGCATCTAACTAGGTTGCTGAGACCTGGTCTCAAACTTGTGGCCCTTCTGCCTCAGCCTCCTGAGTTGAGATTATAGTTGTGAGTCACCACGCATAGTGGCCATGAGGTTTTTAAAGATTACAATAGCTAGATTGTGGAACCAACCTAGATGCCCTTCAATAGATGAATGGATAAAGAAACTGTGGTATATATACACAATGGAGTATTACTCAGTCATAAAGGCATTTATGCCATATGGCATTTGCAGGTAAATGGATGATGTTGGAGACTGTCATGCTAAGTGAGATTAGCCAATCCCCAAAAATCTAAAGGCCGAATGATTTCTCTGATAAGTGAATGATGATGCATAATGCGGGGTGGAAGGGAGGCAAGAATGGAGGAAGGATAGATAGCATAGAGGGAAGGGAGGGGTGGGGTCGGGGTGGGGGGTAAGAATAATTACAGAATGTGTGACAGACATCATTGCCCTGTGCACATGTATGAATGCACAGATGGTGTGACTCTACTTTGTGTACAACCAGAGAAACAACAGCTGTACTCCATTTGCGTACAATGAATCAAAATAAATAAATAAATAAATAAAAGATTACAAAAACACTGTTCTACACAGAAGTTGAAGGCTCCTGATTATGAGGTCTTTTGCAGAGGCTGACAAACTATACCATGTATGGACAAACTTTTTATTAAATCAATCCATGGAAATCATTATGCTAATTAGAATAGGGATTATTACACAACATCACAGTATGCTGCTTGGTTCTCAAGTACCATTACAAAAAAATATATTTTTTTAAATTCCATAGAGCACAAAAATAACTATTTCTCTCTTAGCATTAGATGCTAAGGATGAGAGCCAGATCTACGGATTTCTTCCATCAGACAAAAGAATCTTCTGACATCTTGTAGGTACTACATTTACCTCCAATTCTGTCCTTTTCTTTCCCTACACTTATTTCAACCCTGAATTCTTCAATTATTAAATTGTATTATGTTAATTTTAGTTTTTTTTTTATTTTGCGATGTTGGGGATTGAACCCAGGGCCTTGTGCTTATGAGGTAGGCACTCTATCATAAACTGAACTATATCCCCAGCTCCTGTTTTTTTTTTTTTTTTTTTTTTCCCAGCACTAGGGATTTGATCCAGGGATGCCTTACCCCTGAGCTACAACCCCAGGCCTTTTTAAAATTTTTCTGAGATAGGGTCTCACTAAATTGCCAATGCTGGTCTCTGCCTTGTCATCTTCCTGCCTCAGTCTCCCAAGTTGCTTGTATTACAGGTGTGTGCCACCCCATCTGGCCCTCTTCAATTATTTTATATTTATCACATAGTGCTAGGTATATCTTTTATGAAACCAAGGCACTGTATAAATAAATCTAAAATAAGTACTGTATTTAGAGAATAGAGAATATACAAGAATGAATCTGAAGCTGGTCTTGTTTTGATACCTTCAAGGAATTGGGCCTTCCCTGGGGTGGGAGAAAGGGACAAACAGAAAGCAAACCACTCTGAGAACAATGTTAAAGAAGAACATCAACAAAGTACAGTGCAGTCCCCAGAAGGAAACACTATACGCATTTGAAAGCTTATTCAAGAATTAAGAAACAAGCAGGGGGCAGGGTGTATAGCTCAGTGTTAGAGCACCCCTGGGTTTAACACCAAGTATCACAAAAAAGAAAAGAAAAAGAAATACCCCTTTTGGGGGCTCTCTGTGCATCTATATAACTTATGATCTTATACTGAAAAACTTGTTTATTATGCACGTTGCCCTATTAAGGCAGAGTTTGTGGCAGAGCAAGAAGGACCTTGCCTCACTCACCTTTGTAACCCCAGGGACTAGCTGAAAAGCTACACAATAAATGCTCAATAAATGACTGCTGAGTGAAGGCTGGTGTTGTAGCTTAGTGGTAGAGTGCTTGCCTAGTACATGTGAGGCACTGGATTAAATCCTCAGCACCACATTAAATAAATAAATAAATAAATAAATGTGCCCATCTACAACTAAATAAATTTAAGAAAGAAAGAAAGAAAGAAAGAAAGAAAGAAAGAAAGAAAAGAAAAGAAAAGAAAAGAAAAGAAAAGAAAAGAAAAGAAACAGATGCCAACACTTCTTCCATCAAGAAAAAGGACACGGGCTGGGGTTGTGGCTCAGTGGTAGAGTGCTTGCCTAGCATTTGTGAGGCACTGGGTTCGATTCTTAGCACCACATTAAAAATAAAAAAAAAGATATCATGTCCATCTGCAACTAAAAATATTTTTTAAAAAAAGGAAAGAGTTCACAAGAAAAGTCTAAGAGCAAAAGAGAAAACAGGATTAACATTTAAAAAAAAAAAACATGAAAAAGGCTGGGCGTGGTCATAATCTCAGCACTTGGGAGGCTGAGACAGCAGAATGGCGAGTTTAAAGCCAGCCTCAGCGATGATGAGGCCCTAAGCAACTCAGTGAGACCCTGTCTCTAAATCAAATACAAAATAGGGCTGGGGATGTGGCTCAGTGGTGGAGTGCCCTGGGTTCAATCCCCAGTACCAAGAAAAAAAAAAAAAAAAAAGAAAAAGAAAAGAAAGAAAAAACCGTGAAAAAGGTACATGCAGCTTAAATGGAATCATGGAGAGATGAAGTTTTCAAATTCAAATTTGGCGAGATCAAGAGAATGTACTTACTAAATAACAGGAAAGCACAAATCACTTTAATGATTCATATGCTCTACTCCAGAACAGTTCAGCAACAATGCTAACTGAAATTACTGCCTATGATTCCAATGCATGATTATACTGAACATTTAATATATGCTGTTTCATGCTACCAGGGAAATAGAACATACTGTCTATAAAACGAGGCCCCTACACCGGAGAAGCTTACGCTCTGCTGGGGGATCTTGAGGCCATATCCACAACCTTAAACAGTATGAGACCACCGATGCTGAGTGGCAGTAGAAAAATTACTTGTGAAGATGGTAAGACTCAAAGACAAGGAGAGACAAGGGTATGCGATGCTAATGTAAAAACTCACTAGGGATGTAGCTCAGTGGTAGAGTGCTTGCCTAGCATGCATGAAGCCCTGGGTTCAATCCCCAACATGGCAGGATTAAAAAAAACAAAAACAAAAAAAAAACAAGATGATAATGTGAAAAGTCCAGGGAGTACAGCACAGGGATGCTTAATGTTAGCTGATTTCAAAGCTCGAAAGGTAGGGGAGACACAAAAATTTATGGTCCAATCAAGAGACACTTCTGAAAGTAAAAGGTACATTGAAACTAATTAACAGGTGGTAATTATCTAAAATAGACACAGAATGGAACACGGTGGTGCAAATTGATATCAACCAACAGAAAGCCACTGAATTTGTATTTCTAGACTCAAGTGATGTCATTGAGAATGGAATGACAATGTAAATGTAGGACTTAGAAGACAAGTAGATATGGTAGGAAAATGAAAAATCTAGGCAAGTATTCCTTCATTGAACACATGAAAACTAGAGGGGAAGTTTGAGGGAATCACTATGAACTCGATTTAAAGATGGGACAATCAAGTGAAAGAATAACAAGATTTATTAGATGGAATTATACGAGTGGATGGGTAGCCAAGAGATAATCTCATTATCAAATTCTGAAACTTTTACAGTTCTCATACTCTTTTCCAATTCCTTTCCTTCACCATGTTCAGCTCTCAATTTCGCATACACTCTGCTAAATCTCAAAGAGCTGATATGTCCATTCAATTACCAAATTAAACCTCTGGCATTTCTTACATTTTCAAAAAGAGTATTTAAGATATATTTACTAATAAAATCTCATATATTTAAGTCTTATTTTTTAGTGCTAAACTACACAATATAAAAAGTAGGAACATAAAATGCCTTTCCCCAAGATAATCTTTTTATTTTTGGCTAATGGGGTGGTTCAAATGTTTTTAAATGCTTTGAATATTTTTTCAGAGAGTTTTACTTATTGCTTACAACAGGAGCATTGAGCAAAGAAGAAAGAATGATACTTTCTACTGAAATATGTACGTGAGGAAATTGTTTTCCTCCCAATTAGTGTCTAAGGAGGAGACACTGGGATAGAAGGAGATTCAAGTCCAAAGGTCTTTACACTCTGGCTAGGTAGGACTGCAGATGACCAAGGGATTCCAACTTTGGCCAGGAAAGCACACTGTATCTCCAGTGGACTGTTGAGGCTGAATAGCTACCAATCTCCATAGGTGATTAGGTGGGAAGAAAGAAGGTAGTAATATTCTGCCATTCCACTCAGCTGTTTTAGTACTCTCCTGCTCATGAGAAAATGTAAATATTATATAAGGACAGGTTCAAAAGAGCATTTGTTAACAGTGACTTGCCAAGTTTCATACTCTGTTGAGACCATTAAGCACCAATATCCAAAGTTAGAAGGCTAAAGCCTAGTTAATGGATTTAAGATGGCACTGTTCTCTGCAGGGCAGGGCTGCAGAAATGTGTCTCTTGTTCTCGTTCCATTAGCATTATAGCATGAACTGATTTCCACCTCAGTTGAACAAATAATAGAACTGGATTGTGTAACCGAACATGAACATGAACACAGAAAACAAAACTTGCTTACTTTGAGATTTAAGCATTAACACAAGAAAAGAAAGAACTAAGAGAATTTTGTGCTTAAAACATACTGACTTACCCTACACTCCCTGCTTCCCTAATGGCCTCAATATTAAAAGAAAATGCACAACTGGGCTTTGCAGTCATTGCTTTAAACTCTGCCTTCCGTAAGTCTGCATTAGAGAAAAGCAAAGTTAGGCACTTAGAAGAACACGATCAGGCAAATTAGAATTTAAAGACAAGTATAATGCTTGCCCTCCAGCACCTTGTCCTGCCTCCTCTATATGCCGTGTTATAAAGGACTGAGAATATCTGAAGTGTACGAAGGGCTAAGAGTTTTTACAGGCCAGTGAGATTTTCTGAACCTCTCAGGAACACTAGCTGGGTTTATACACATCTGAGTCATGCCCTAGTAAAGAATCAATTTTATGACTAAGAGATTTCCTATGAATGTCAATGGCTACTTTTGCTTCACAAAAACAAAAACATAACAACAAAAAAAAATAACAGTATTAGGGCAATCTTCTTAGCTGAAGGGTTCTTCAACCCAAAGCCTTTATACCCCCACAAGGAGTACTAAAAACAACCAAGGAAGGCAAATCTAAGGAGCTTTCTGGACAAACACAATCCAGGGATAAAGGGGTTCAATGTGCAAAGTCTTTTATTTAAAATTCTGAAAAGTTAAAGACTTATGTGACCACCTCAGTATGTGTCATTCCCATCATAAGGAGGAATGACAGTTTCAAAACTCATGCAGAGCTGCATTTTCATTTACAGAACTCTTGTAGGCACTTTAGAAGTGAAGCTTGGCTTCAAAATACAAACACTGGGGGCTTTGGCTCAACCTTTTAATATAAAAAATTCACTGATGTACAAAAATGTGAAAGTGTGACAATGACAACATATGAAATTCTGTGATTGAAAGTCCCCTCGAGTGCACTCGAGTGCACATGCACCCGCCCAAACAGATTCTGGCGTGGAAACATAAACTAACGTAAACCAGGGCTAACAAGAAGCGCCAACATGTGTGTTCTCCATTCCACCAATCACAGACCAACAGCTATTCTGAACATTCAGTAACAAAAAGTACGGCATCTTCCCAGGAACAGCAAGGCAGGCTTCTTACTCACGATGTACCAGCACGAATAAACCCAGCAAAAAAAGTACTGCATACTACAAAATAAAGACAGAAACACAAGTCAGAGATGCTTTTAAAAGTTCTTAATTTCTCAGAATCAATTAATAAACCAGACTTTTTGGCCATGATAAATTTAAACTATTAGGTTGGGGTTGTAGCTCAGTGGTGGAGCGCTTGCTTAGCATGTGTGAGGCCCTGGGTTTGATCCTCAGAACCACATAAAGAAAGTTAATATATTGTGAAAAAAATTCTTAAAAAAATTTAAACTATTAAATTCTATTTTTATGTTTTAACCATAAATCACTTAACAGTTTCCAAAAATAAGCAAAAGATCACCATTTAGGGGCTTGAACCCAGCACCTCATGCATTCTAGGGGTACACACTTTACCACTGAGCTATACCCTCAAAATCACTTTTTTTTTGTGGTACTGAGGCTTGAACCTAGGGGCACTTTACTACTGAGCTACACCCCCTTTTTATTTTATTTTTTTAATTTTGAGACAGGGCCTTGCTAAGCTGCCCTGCCCTGGAACTTGTGGTCCTCCTGCCTCAGGCTCCAGAGTAGTTGGGATTACAGGCATGTACCACAATACCAGGTCCAAGATCACTTTTTTTTTTTTTTTCCTGTGCTGGGGATTGAACCCAAGGCCTTGTGCTTGCAAGGCAAGCACTCTACCAACTGAGCTATATCCCCAGTTCCCAAGATCACATTTTTAATGAAACATATAGTATAATCTCTCACCTTAAATTTAGGATAGTCATTCATGAGGATCGTCACAATTCCAATATAAGGAACAAAACTAAAACAAACAAAAAAATGATCATCACAGAATTTCCTAAGCAAAGCAACTGTTATCATTTATTGAACTATCAATGTCTTCCAGAGAAAACTAATTTTCAGTTCACAAAGCCCCTTTGTATATATATTATCCTATTTACTCCTTTCAATAGCTCATGGTAGAAAAGTTAGGAATATAGCCATTTTATAGATGAGGAAACAGCTGATCATGCCCAAGGCACATAGCCTCTGTGTGGTGCAACCACTACCAGACCTGAGGTCTTAGATCTCCAGTTGGTGATAGTGATACAGGGTATGTTCTCACAAGTTTTAGGGAGCTGTCAACCTAGTTGGGGAGACAAGGCAAACACAGCCAGAATATTACAAGGTACTTCATGGTAAGTGGCCATAAAGTAAATGTAAGAGTTCTTATACAGAAGTACTTAGAATTTCACTGCCCTCTTCTATGAACCACCTGTAATCTGGGGTTGGCTCTTTTAATCCTGAAGCTTTTCTAAAACAGTTTAAATGACCATGTACAGCAAACTAATCTCAGCCTCCATCTTTCTTTACATCTTTGCAGCCTTTGAACTTGAAGACCACAACTTGCTCTTGAAATCCCTGCTCCTTGAATATTTCTTCATCTATTTGTAACAAATCTGTTTCTTCACCTACCTCTATGCTGCTATCATACAGAAGAAAGACAAAGTGGAAGCTGATTTTTGTACACTTTGTGACAGCCCACAGATTTTTTTATTCAGGGCACCCACAACCTTTGCACCTTCATCCCATGCCAAAGGCAGCCGAAACAGAAATTACCTCCCATCTAACATCTTCACTAAGCCTAAGATAAATTTCAAGAATTTTATCCTTTACATTTTATCCTTGGTGTATTTCACTTCCTAATTCCAGCAGGTCGGGAGGCTGAGGCACGAGGATCTCGAGTTCAAAGCTAGTCACAGAAACTGAGAGAGACCTTGTCTCTAAATTAAAAAATATAAAAAAAGGGGTAGGGATGTGGCTCAGTGCCCCTGGCTTCAATCCACATTACAAAAACAAAAAACAAAGAAACAAAAACTCCCTTACTTCTTGTCTCCTGTCCTCACCCTTTTCCTGTTCTCCTTCCCACAAACTCCCTTTCTATATACATTGGTGTTTCTTAAAACCTAAACCTCCTTTGTCAGAATCATTTGGATGGCTTGTTAAAAATGCATACTCTTAAATCTTCCCCAGATTTACTGGGTTAGGAAATCTCTGAAAAGTGAGCCCCAAATGATGCTCTTGTACACTCAATTTCAAAAAGCCTAGCCCTAGTGTGAGGTGCACAGCACAGGTACGAGGTGAAAAGAATATCACGTCTTGGGGCCTGTGTCTTAGCCTCAACTCCTGGGTCCTTCAAGAGCTGAAAAGTGAGAGTCTCTATAGAATGGCATTGCTAAGCTCTAGGAGGGAAGATAGAGGCTCACTATCTATATTGTTTTATATACATTTTTTATTGCAAAAAATGTTTTGTTACAAAAGCAATCACTTTCAGTGAAGGTAAATAATCTAATTTAATAACATAACGGTAACCGTCTCACAGTATAATGAAGATTAAGACCTATAAAAGCATCTGTTCTCTATTAAACCATCAAGCAGATAATTCTGATCTGAGGACCAGCAGCCATTCTCATAGTTAGAGGCTTTCTTTTGCTATCTCCACACAATGGTATACATGCCCAAAGAAGAACCATCAAAGAACATAGTTTGCTTAGGAGAAATTCGCTAACTTTTTTTGTTGGTGGTGGCTTTTCCTTGTTCAATATAAGTTAAAATGAAAGCAACCTCATCATCAGGGATAATACAAGCAAAACTTAAGGCTGCAAGAATATGGTAAGGTAGTCCAAAGCCAAACCAAAGATTTAATTACTTGTACCATTCCTTTCTGCCATAGACAGATACAGCAGAGTTAATAATGAAGTGTACAATGCTCCTATCATTAGTCATCTTTAACTCAGATTAGTTGTTCTTCTTCCCTATTCTGCTCAGGTAAACTCATATATTAAAGGAGAGAAGATGATAAGCAGAACAAGGTTTGAAGTAAATAAAATAAATACCATCCACAGGGCCAACTCCAAAGCAGCCTATGCCAAGTTAACACCTAAAAGGTAGAGTATGGCTGAACACACCTCCCTGGAAGCTCTTGGGATCAAAGATGCTATTTAGAAATAGCCTCTTTGGCTGATGTTTTGGGGGAAAAAAATGAATAAAGAGAAAAGATCAAACAGTAAAGGAGAGAAGAAAAAAAAATTAAGAGGGGAGAACCCAGAACAGTTTTGTCAGATGCCAAAAGAGATCTTTAGGAAGTTTGGACCCAGTAGCCAACTAAGAGAATATGCAATGACCTAAAAAGGATCATTTTGTTTCTAGAATGACTTGTTTCAAGTAAAAAGTACATTTTAAAAGACTTATTTATAAAACTGATTTTAGTCAACACACAGCTCATATACTCTGCTCCTTATATTTTATTTTTTAAATTTTGGATTAATAAGTAATACTTGTACATTTTTCAACAAATCAAGGTAGTTAGCAAATCCATTTCTATATCAATGCTTTGTCTGGAAACTTCAAGCTTCTCTATTACAGTTCTTACTTATATTTTTATTCATTTCATGATTAATATTTCTATTCCTTGATCTTTTGCCAGTCTTTTAGCCTTTTCTCTTGCCCTTTGACAAACAGGTCCTCTTGGTTTTTCAACTTCCTGAATTTAGAATCACCCCTATTAAATGCTTAATGGGTCCAGTATTAGTTTCATTTTCTAAAATTGTTTTTACTATATGCTACAAGATGAATGAACCCTGAAAATTAGGACAAGTGAAAGAAGCCAGACACAAAAGACCAAAAATGGGATGGTTCTGTAATATGAAACGTCCAGAACAGGCAAATCCATACAGACGCAAAGTAGATTAGTGGTTGTCAGGGGCTGCAGGAAGAACAGGATGGGAAGTGACTGCTAATGAGCATGGAGTTTTATTTTGGGATTGATGGAAATGCTCTGGAATTAGTGGTGATAGTTGCACAATCCTGTGAATAAACTAAAACCCACTGAATTGGACACTTTAAAATGGTGAATTTTGTATCCTTTATAATGGTGAATGTCTGTTAATTCTATTTCAATAAAAAATTTTTTTAGATAATTTTGATTTAGGGCTTTAGATCCCAGTGTACAACTGTTCAAAAACCCAAACATGCTTTCCTATGCCTAAAAGGACATTTGTACCACAGTCACAAACTTGTCTGCAGAAAAACTCTATTGTCAAGATTTGGCACAACGTGACTTATCAGCTTAGTGTTTTATAAATACAATTTCCACAAGAGAAGGTGATAAATTACATTACATGTCAAAGTAAGTGGTGGTATAATCAATGGAAAGTGAATTTGTACAGTTAAGAGTCTGCCTTCCTGCTGTTCATGTACTGTATGTTTTATACTTTACCAAAAATTACTTAATTCAGAGAGTACCAGACTAATACTTTGTTTCTGTCTTTTTTTCTCCATTTTTGTGGTACTAGTGATTGAACCCAGGGACACTTTACCACTGAGCTACAGTCCCAGTTCTTTTTATTTTTTTATTTTGCTGACAGGATCTTACTAAGTTGCTGACGGTCTTGCCAAGTTGTCAAGGTTGGCCTTAAACTTATTATCCTCCTGCCTCAGCCTCCTGAGTTACTGGGATTACAGGTATGCACCAGCACATCTGGCTGCATTTTAGAATTAAAAGCCACCAAAACACCTGTATTTTTAAAGTTGGGATTATGAAATAGTGGTATTGTATAGTCTGGGATTTTTCAAATATTCTTCAGAAAGACAAGTTACTTTAGTGAAAGCCTGGCTCCTCCAACTTTTTAGAGCATGATATACCTTTGATTCAATAAAGGGCCAGAGTGAAAAGACCCAGCTATAATAAACACTTCAGAATCAAGACCCATGTAAAGGGAGACATTATTATACTCATAGGAGTATACATAAAAAATGTGGCAAAATTTGTTAGAAGACTTAAAATATACATACATTTTACCCAAGAATTCCACTTCTTGGGATTTACTACAAAGATTGCTTAGGCAGCTGGGTGCAGTGGTGCATGCTTGTAATCCCAGCAGCTGGGAGGCTGAGGCAGGAGGACTGTGAGTTCAAAGCTAGCCTTGGCAACTTAACGAGGCTCTAAACAACTCAGCCAGACCCTGTCTCTAAATAAAATACAAAAAGGGCTGGGGATGTGGCTCAGTGGTTAAGAACCTTAGGTTCAATCCCTCTTGCTTGGGCAGAGACACTGAGATATATGTAACAAGGATATTCACCATAACATTGTTCACAATAAAAAAAATTAGAAATAACCTGGGCACAGTGGTACACACCTGTAATCTCAGCTATTCAGGAGGATGAGGAAGATCACTAAAGCCCAGGAGTTTGAGACCAGCTGGGCAACATAGTGAGACCCCATTTCAAAAACAAAAACAAGCCGGGCGCAGGGATGCACGCCTATAATCCCAACACTTGGGAGGCTGAGGCAGGAGGATCTCGAGTTCAAAGCCTGCCTCAGCAACTCAGTGAGATCCTGTCTCTAAATAAAATACAAAATAGGGCTGGGGATGTGGCTCAGTGGTGCAATGCCCCTGGGTTCAATCCCCAGAACAAAAAAAACAAACAAAACCAAAAACGGAAAAACTAGAAACAATCAGAATATTTAACAATAGGAGACTGACTAAATAACAGTATGATCTATTGATCTATCCATGTAATAGACAGAATAAAAGCTTTGCAAATGATGACATATAGGTAAGTTTATTGATTTGTGAATATACTAGAATTTTCTGGGTGAAAAAAAGGTTATAAAATAATTGTTTCTCCATACATAAAATGTGTTCATGTATCTAGAAACATATTTACTAATACCTGCATCTTTATCTCTCTATATAATGACTTAAAAGAACTTAAACCAAAAGGCTAATAGCAAATACTTACAGAGGTAGAAGAGAAGGACAGTAAAGTGGCTTTGCTTTATGATGATTGGTATCCCCTTATGTATCTACATCTATCTGTTTATTTACAATTAAAGGAAAAACAAAAAGACTCAAAGAGGCAGACAAGTCTGAATAATCACATTAGGGGCATCTTTGAAACTGAATATGATGGGTACTACTATTTCTCAGAAGCACTGATGACCTAATTTAGATTTGTCTATCATAATAAATGAAATTCCTCTAAAGCAGAGGCACGTGTGCATGCGTATATGTGCACACACATGCACAACAGCTCTCAAGGTTCTAATGCAATCTCTTAGACTCCAAAGTGAGCATCCCTCATGCTGTAATTGAGGCAACTTTTACTTAGTAATCTGCACTTTTGTCTGTACAGTATAATTTCTCAGTGTGGTGGCCTGCTTACAAGTGTAATAACTCTGGATTCACACTGTCTATTCTAGGTCAGAAGGACCACAGGCTCTGATAGCAGTTAAGAGTGCCATGAGGGGGCTGGGGTTGTAGCTCAGTGGCAGAGCACTTGCCTAGCATGTGTGAAGCACTGGGTTTGATCCCTCAGCACCACATTAAAAAAAAAAAAAAAAAAAAGCATTGCCCATCTACAACTTAAAATAAATGAATAAATAAATAAATAAAAGTGCCCTGAGGCATCTAAACAATGAGTACCAGTATACCCTTTTCAGAAATGTTATGCCAGTAATTTTGGTGTAATGGTTAAGAGGCTGGGCCCTGGAGCTGCCAGCCACTTACTACTATCAGTGTGATTTTTAATAAGTAACCTAATTCCTCTAAGTTTCCTCATCTGTAGAATGGGAATATTAGGTCTATTCCAAGGTTAAAATGAGGTAATACTTATAAAGCATTTACAATCAGTTTCTGGTAAACAGTAAGCCCTAATGAAGGTGAGTTATTGTTAATACTATTAATAACATTAAGGCAGTTAACAATTCCATACTTCCTTATACCAGTAACTTACAATTCCTGTTCTCCACTCATCTGTTCTCCTGATAAAATCTGAAATAAATAGGCTTAATATAATTCTTAAATTTCATGACTAGAAATAAAACAGTATGGAATAAATGAATGATAAAATTAATTCAGACGAACACTTAAGTTGCTGACTCAGTAAATTCCTAAGAAACTGTTTCAAGAAGCAGGATTAATATTGCTCCAAATTCTCACAGCCTCACCCCATATAGACAACAAAGCACAGGAAAAGGACTCAATAATACTTCTTAAGCAAACCGAATAAACATGAGTTTTTAAAGTGTCACATCCAATTCACCATCTCTTTTATTGAATCCCAGTTCATTCCCTCTGGAGCAGCAGACCTGAAGATTTAGGTGAATTTTAAGAAGCTCACTTTTCAAAAGTGTGCTTTTGAACACAAAAGGCTGTTTTTGAACAAATGTGATTAGGTTAAACCAGGGCCAAAATGCTATGTATTTAGTTGTGAATGATCAGATAATATGACTGAGAGAGCTGTTTCAAGTGATATGAAAATCTCAAGATGTTCCCCTCTATACTTACCCTCTGGCTCTCCCCACAACATCTTTTTTCTCTAACCAGTGTTGTCCTTGTTTATAGAGGCCTCGGTCATCAACAGCATTATTATCTCCTTTGGTCAAAAACTTGATATGCCCATTTTGCCTTAAAAGAGTAAGGTAAACTCAAGTCATTACATAACTCTTCATGGCATGTGAAAGCACAAAATATGCTCTTGTTAACCAAAAATTCCTGAGGCACTAGGGTACTTTATCACCATTCCTAGTATTAAAATAACTTTTTGTTTAGCTAACAGGATATTAATAGCTGTGTTTGTAATAAAGATTAAAAACAAAAAGTTCAAATCAAGGAGTTGAAATACTATGCAAGCATTAAAAACAAAGTTGTATTCTTCAACAAAGTTAATTTGTAGAAGAATATTTAATGGCACTGGAAGATTGTACAAAATTTACTAAGTGAAGGAAAGATTACAACACACCAAGTTCATACTGGGGAATGAAACTGACTAAATTATGTTTTGTGCATGTATGAAAATGTAACAACAAATCCCACTATTGTGGATAATAAAAATGCACCAATTAAAAACAATAGCACACATAGAATCATCTTATTTTTACAATAAAATACATACAACCAATTTTCTAGAAATGTTAACTGAGTAAAGGAACACATTAAATTATCCTCAGGATGTAATTGGTAAAATGCAGAAACAATAGAATGACCTAGTTACTTCAAATAATTTGCAAGGAACAAAGAAAGTTGGAGAAGGAACCTCTAGATGAAATAAAAGACTATAAAGACACATCAACCTTATTTGAATCCAAATTCAAATAAAATGTTAAAAGAAGTTATGACTTTTTGGGGAATTTGAACAAAGATTGGTAAAGATGATAAAAGCAGGGCTGGGGTTGTAGCTCAGTGGTAGAGTGCTTCCCTAGCATGTGTGAGGCACTGGGTTACATTCTCAGCACCACATATAAATAAAGGTCCATTAACAACCAAAAGAAAAATATATATTTAAAAAAAATGATAAAAGCAATTACTGGTTTTTAAGTGTAAGTGAGGTAGGATAAAATGAATAAAGACAGGTAGAAAGGAGACAAAAGAAAAGAAAACAGAGACTAGCTGTAAATCTAAAAGCCCCACAATCAGACTTATTCCCCGGACCTGATTTTTCCTCTAGGACTATCACCTCCCAAATTTCTAAGAAATCTACAAATCTTAGAGTTACTGTAAATTTACTCATCTATGAAAATTAGCTACTTTTGATTAAAGCTTTATTAAGTGCATGATTATCCTATATAATGTTTTAAGATTAGATAAAGCAAAGGGAGATGCATTTTAAGAAACCAATAAAACAGGCACATCCCAAATGTTAGGCAAATGAAAGAGAAAATGTCAAATGAAGATCCTGGAAAGTCAGACCACCCTAAACGTCATATGATTCATGACCAAAGAGCTGAGTTCAGCAGGCTGACCTTGTTCCCACATACCCTTCCCACTTCCACTGCTTGAAAAGATTTCTGTAAAAGAGCTGGAGATGTAGGTCAGTGGTAGAGTGCTTGCCTAGCATGCATGAGACCCTGGGTTCAATCCCAGTATTACACACAGGAACAAAAAAGATAAAAAAGAAGCACCCAAAACCCCCAAAGCACTTCTAGTTCTTGAGATGGTGGTCTTTATTCAGAATGAGTATCTTGAGCTTTCACTTTCTTTTTTTTTTTTTCCTGGATTTTTTAAGATGTTGATGGACCTTTATTTTATTCATTTATTTATATGAGGTGCTGAGAATCATAGCCCCTCAGTTTTCACTTTCTAATGAAGCTTTTTTTTTTTTTTCTTTTTGGTACCAAGGATTGAATCTTACCACTGAGTTACATTCCCAGCCCTTTTTTATTTTGAGACAGGGTTTTGCTAAATTGCTGAAGACTGGCCTCAAACTTGTGATTTTCCTGCCTTAGCCTCCCAGTTCACTCAGATTATGGTGTGTGCCATGATACCTGGCTCTTATAAAGCTGTACTTTGCTAAAATCCAAATCTGTGACATGTTGACATGTCAAGAGTCTGGATGATCCCCGTAGAGGATTCCTTTGCCTCTGGAGAAAACTCTTCAAAATCCCTTATAGTGACATAACCATGCTAATTGATTTTTTAAAATTAGTTGTTGATGAACCTTTATTTATCTATTTGTATGCAGTGCTGAGTAAAGGCAAGTGCTAGGCAAGTGCTCTACCACTGAGCCACAATCTCAGCCCAACTGTTAAATTTTATAAAGTCTAGTAGTTAATGCTTGGTAGATATTTACTGATATGCTTATACATGACATGATATTGAGGATCTGATTCAAAATTATATAGGAGAGGGGCAAGAGGAGGGAATGTAGATAGGGCAGAATTGGCTCCATGTGATCATTACTGGGAATGGGTGATAGATACGTGGGGTTTATTACACTCCTCAGTGCATGTCAGAAAATTTCCAAATTCAAAAACAGAAGCAATAAAAAAAGAGTATTGAACAATAAATAAAGTAACAGATAAAGGTATAAACAGTGGTTATCTATGGCTTTCTGAAGCTTAACATTATCTTTTTTCCTCTAACCAACATATATTACTTTACTAGGAAAAGAAGCTAACTTTAAAAGAAAAAACACTCCAATTCTTCAGACACGATAGGATTCATGTTTGATCATAATAGGAATCTTGTTTGATCAGAAAACTGTTAATTTAATTTTACTAAACAACAATGAGGCTTCTAGTAATTTAAAATTTTTAATTAAATGCAAAGTGTATTTCATAGTCCAGCCTAAAATTAATTCAAGTGTTTTAGTTAACCACTATACTCGAAAAGAAAATTAGCTTCAGATTTCTACTGACTAATATACACTTTAATTCTAAGTCAGAAACTGCCTCACTAGATGCTAAATCTGCGGATGAAACTAAATTGGGAGGTGTTGCAAACACTGAAGACAGTTAAGTGCAAACCTCACACCAAAAATGGTATTCTACTGATAAAAAAATGCAAATATATACAGAGAAAAGTAACCTGTAGCTAACAATTCAGTAAGTGAAAGAATGTCTGAGAAATCTTGGAGGGTAAAAGAGGACAGGTACCAGAGGGGCTGGCTACAAGAGTCAAAGTTGGGAGCAGCAGAAAGAAAGAATAAATTCAACTAGGAAAACACATCAACCACACAGATGCGGAAAAGTAAAATCAGATATGAAGAGAGAAAAAAGAGGAAATGGGAAACTCCTCAGGGAAGGGGAGAATGCTACTGATCTGGGCTATTTCCAAAGACTTGATGTATCAGCAAAACAATCAAATACAACCAATTTCCTTCTACTGGGCTGTAATTAGGAGAGATCACTATAAGCTTTTTTGAGAAAGCATAGATATCCATCTGCTTAAAGGTGAAACAAATACTCTGGTGGTGACCAGCTCTTACTAAACCTATTAAGACATACTCTAGCACTTCACAATTCACCAGCTCAAAATACTGATTGGAGGCACATTTATACAGGATTTCTCTCCTGCTAACACAGGGACCAAATATTTAATATTATCTATCACCAAGGAGTTCAGAAACATTAAAATTTAATTCATCCATCATAATATTGTGACATTAGGAAGGAGGAAATAACCACTTCAAAGATGAGAAAAAATAAGACCCAAAAAGTCAAATGGGGGCAGAATAATGTAACTGCCTACAAGAGAAAAGCAAAATTAAGGACTCAGTCAGTTACCCCAACAGTCAAGTTTCCCCTTTGAAATAATTAACTGGTCACGTGCCAATATTCAATATTATCAAATTATAATACTTCCTAAAGACTGAACTTACTAAATATATACATTCGGTTGTCATTTGACATCACATTTAAGGACAATGTTAATACTATTAAACCAAACGATAACTGCCAGCACCAAAAAAAACAAACAAAAAAACCCCCCAAAAAGATAATTTCAACAGGGTATTCTGATCACCCCAAAAGGAAAGAGGAAACTGAAAACTTCTGAATATTAATAGGGTCTGTTACCTAAACAAGATGGTATGTTGAGGGCATCTCATGAATATAAAGTAAATCACCCACAACCCCAGATTATAAGTACCATACACCTTAAAATCCTCAGAATTCTATTAAAAATTATTCTAAAATTAAAGAATTTGTAACTAATATATTATCTGTCGATGAATCTGCCTTGAAACAAGATGAACTATTTAATTTTTTTATTTTTTATATTATTTATTTACTTCTTAATTTATTATTTATCTGTTTGTACTTTGTAGTACTGGGGGTTGAACCCAGAGGCCTTCTACCACTGAGCAAAATCCTTTTACTTGATTTTGAGCCTGTTCTGTTTTGAAATAGGATCTTGCTAAGCAGCCCAGGCTGTCCTCAACCTTGCCATCCTCCTGTCTCAAGCCTCCCAGGTTGCTGAGATGACGGGAGTGCACCCTCCCACTCAGCTATAAAACCTTCAGAATCATGTCAGGATGGAGGTGGGGCATAATAGCTAGAAAAAAAATTTTCACCCTGTGTCTCAACTGCCTTATCTATAATATAAAGAACTAACACTGGCTATGGTGACAAAGGCCTAAAATTCCAGCATTTTGGGAAGTTAAGGTAGGAGGATCGCAAGTCTGAGGCCAGCCTCAGCACCTCAGCAAGATCCTGTCTCAACATAAAAAGGGCTGGGATGTAGCTCAGGGTTGAGTGCCACTGGGTTTAATCCCCACTACCAAACAAACAAAAATAATCTAAAGGTTATACATATATATATGTATATATATAAATAAAAATATATATATATTCTGGTTCTAAAATGTTACAACTCTATATTTAGAGGAACAGATTATACTTCAGAAATTTTATTTTGAATTTTTAAAACTTGATAAATTTATTCTTATTTATTTGAAATGTCTATTACAGTTAGATTGTCTTAAAGTTTTTTTTTTTTTTAAAGACTAGGACTGCTTAATTCCATTATATAACAAGATTCTATCTAGGATCAATTTTTTATCCTGGTTTTTAGAGTCATCTATGCTTACTAATTGACAGAGAATTAGAAAAGAACCAAGAAAAACCACTGGAAAAATCAGGGAAACTAACTAATTAATAAATAACTACTTCAGGGCTGGGGTAGTGCCTCGGTGGTAGAGCGCTTCCCCAGCATGTGTGAAGCACTGGATTCAATTCTCAGCACTACATATAAATAAATAAAAAATAAAAAAGGTTTGTTGACAACCAAAAAAATATTTAAAAAAAAATTAAGGACTTCAAGTTTTCCAAATGTTCAATCCTCAGATGTTCATAAAAATAGACTGGAAGAAGGACCCAGGGGTTTCTTATTCTATCACAATCATTACAATATCAAAACTAAACACTAGGCTGGGGTTACGGCTCAGTGGTGGAGCATTTACTTGCCTGCCTATCATGTGTGGGGCACTGGGTTCGATTCCCAGCACCACATAGATTAAATAAAGGTATTGTGTCCATCTACAGCTAAAAATAAACAAACAAACAAACAAACAAACACTAAGAAATGTTTAAAAACAAGAAAGAATCAGGCATGGTGGTGCATACCTGTGATCCCAGCAACTCAGGAGGTTGAGAAAGAAGGATCATAAGTTCAAGGCCAATCTCAACAACTTAGCATGGCCCTAAGCAATTTAGTCAAACCTTGTCTCAAAATAAAATATAAAAAGGTCCAGCTCAGTGACCAAGTGCCCCCTGGTTTCAATCCCCAGTCCCCCTAACAAACAACAAAACCCAAGAAAGACATAATTTGTACCTACTTTTCATGAATCTTTAAGACTCGGTGAACTATAGGAATTTCTCTTCCTTCTATTCTAAAAACAACAATTTCTCCCACTCGTATGGGATCTTCAACTCGATTTGTTAGAAAGAGAAGATCTCCTCTGTGAAATGCAGGTTCCATGCTGCCACTGGGAGGGAAAGAAAAAGTGTTAAATTTACTTTTTAAATTAAATATTCAACATAGTAAATAAAAAGTATCAACTTTTATTATACACAACACTTTAACAACTATCTCACCAAAATTCATATTTTTCTCAAAATATACTTCCAAAATTTACATTGAAATCTCTGGGGATCTTTAAAAAAAAATGATGCCTGCTTCCCATTCCCACACATTCTGATTTTGGCTTATGACCTGGGCATGTGACTTTGGCATGACTGGGACTAATAAAGTATTTTAAAAATTATTAGCCTTCACTAACTAGTTCCATTTCAAGCATTTTTATTCAAAGGAGCTTAAGTCTTGAAAAGGGCAGTGTTACTAATTCCTTAACCTTTTAAAATTTCAAATGACAAACAGAATATAAAAGACTGAACTTTAAGACACTGCCCTTATTCTCACTTCATCTGAAAACACTAAAGATATTCAAATATTCAAATGAGAAATAGATCTTCTTTTGCCATTTATAAAGATAGAGCTCAAGATGACCTTATAGGCTCAATTTGTCACGGAGGAAAACAGCTCATCAAGTCAAAGAACTGTCAGCTACAGAGATAACATTGTGTTATCAATTTACTTATTTATTTTTAAAAGAGAAACATGAAAAAAGAAAAGGTTAGAGTAAAAATTTTTACTTAATTCTATGGTAAAAAGTAAGAGAAACCTTACAGAGCATAGTCTTAACTCTTACCTGTTTTACTTTACACCAAGTTCTGATAAGGTCCTAAGATATTTGCACTAATTAATGAACCCATCTCTATGAAGAAGTAGCACATGACTATATTTCAGGAACTCAAGCTTCAGTTTTTAATTTCAATAGTTTTGTAGTAAGACTAAAATAGGTAGGTAGGAAATAAAATTCAAAATAGGAATACTGTTGGATACAGTGACGCATGCTTGTAATTCCAGCGACTTGGGAGGCTGAGGCTGAGGCTGGAGGACCACAAGTTTAAGACCAGCCTGGGAAACTGAACAAGACCCTGTCTCAAAAATAAAAAATAAAAAAGGCTGGAGATGTAGCTCAGTGGTATAGCACCCCTTGATTCAACTACTAGCACTAGGGGTAGTGGGCAGGAATAACATCAAAGTACAAACATTTTTGTTTGAAGACTCCAGTTCCTCTAAGTAAGGAGATACTGGAAGTGATTCCCAAACTTTACTGCACACTGGAATGATCTGAGGAACTTTAAAAAAATCCCCATGCCCAGTTCATACACCAAACCATTTATACTAGAATGCCTGGGAATGGGAGGCAGGTATCATTTTTCAGATTCCCAGTGATTCGAACGTACAACAAAATTTGGAAACCACTAAGAACATGGAATTCAGTACATGTTTGTTATCACAGCTCTTGTTCAGGTTCCCTGAGTTCTCTTTTTCAGAAAATATTCAATCAGAAGAAATTGGTGTCTGGTGAAAACATTAGAGAAGATATTCCAGACACAAAAATTTTCAAGTTTTACTTTGATTAATTTTTAAAATTAGTGACACCTTTTCTTCAAATAAAACCTTACTTGAAAAAGTATGTAAATAAAACAGATAAAAGCTGAGCTGATCTGCTTGAATCACTCATCTTTATTGGGCACTTGTAAGCAAAGTGCTATTGTAAGTCTTTTTTAGGCAATTCTTCAAAACAAGTCTATGATATAGGTACTATTATCACCCCAACTAACAGATAGGGAGGCTGATGCTTACAAAAGCCCAAGAAGTTATACAATGGGAAAGGTGAGAATTGATCTAAAGATGTCCCATATAATCCACTCTTGCTGGGCTAAATTGCCTCTGAATTTTCAGCAGGAAATACCATAACTGAATTTACATTATAGAAGACATACAAATATTTTTTCAGTTAATAAGCAAATTAGAAAAGATGAGAAAATAGATTAGGAGAACAGCTTTCCAGGTTATTATTATAATCAAATGCCTAGTTGTTACTATAATTGAACACTTCGTAACTATTAAAAGTGTCACTTGGCCGGGCGTAGTGGCGCACACCTGTAATCCCAGTAGCTCAGGAGGATCTCAAGTTTGGAGCCAGCCTCAGCAACTTAGCAGGGTCCTAAGCAACTCAGTGAGACCCTGTCTCTAAATAAAATACAAAATAGGGCTGGGAATTGTGGCTCAGTGGTGGAGTGCCCCTGGGTTCAATCCCCAGTACCAAA
>JAJEJO010005023.1:0-19124 GCA_020662805.1 Glaucomys volans | reverse complement strand
GACCAAAAAAAAATAAAAGTCCTGAAGGGCCATTGCCAGGCAAAGAGAGTAAGGGGATTCTCCTGGTTCCAGTGGTGTTTCTATTCCACATAGCAGTAGTGGATCTGTGTCTAGGAGGCCTGGTAGTGCTCACCTCAGGGAACATCACAGATGGGCTCTAGACACTATACAGTGCCTGGCAAATTTCTCAGCCTCCCATGAGGCCAGATCTCTGGACAAGATCCAGCTCACTAATCTGGCAAATCTCACTGCCATGCAATAATAGGTTGCAAGTTCCTGTAGCAGTTACATCTTCTTCAAAGAGGTTTAACTCTCAGGCTAGGAAGGGTTGTTGTAGGAAGGTACTTCATTAGCTCTAGTGCTATTTTCTGCATATGCTACCTTTAAACCCCATAAGCGTTCTTCTTTTACCTCTTTTGTAGTTTACTATTGTTTCCTATTTAATTTTTTTTTTTTTTCAGTGCTGGGGATTGAACCCAGGGTCTTGCACATGCTAGGCAAGGACTCTACCATTGAGATACATCCTCAGCCCTTAGTTAACAATGTTTTATATTAAATATTCCTGGGGTGGTTTCCATATTCTGATTGATGGACAGTTATGGCCCAACTATATGGGACCCAGCTTTGTGAGGCTGGGGTAATGTCTAATGATCTCCAGTCTGAGTTATATGCTCTGAATCTGCAACCAACACACTGTGATTTTTTTCTATAACTAGAATTCACTAGTCCAGGAATTAAAGGGTGGGAATGGGAGTGATTCCTCTATTACCCCTAATGATGTGTTAGTGAATTTCTAATTCCTACCTCACAACTCTGGCTTCTACTGACTTAGAAGTTTTAATTCCCAAAGGAAATAGCCATCCACTGGGAACACAACAGTCCCATTACATTGGAAGTTAGGACTACTACCTGCCACTTTAGATGCCTCTTGCCAGTGAATCAAAATCCAGGGAGTGAGGGGCTATTGATTGGCTAGGATGACTGATCCTGACTAACAGAGAGATGTTGCTATCACACAATGAGGGAAATGGGTAGAACTGAAATACAGAGGATCCTCTCAGGCCCATCTTATGCTCCCATGTAATGAAAAGAAGTCAGGTGCCATGGCTTGTTTGGGGGAGGCTGAGGCAAGAATAAAAAAGTTAAATTCATCATCATAATTTTTTTTAGCATCATCTATTAACTACCTATTATGAAACAAGAGAAACAATTAGTTTTTAGATACATGGGGGGTAAAAACTAGAAAAAATAACCGCAAAAAATGAAAATGTTTGCTGTCGGTGGTCTGCTATAACTAGAGTACTGCTGTTTTTTATCATATATCTCTTGTATATAAGTGTATATAATATTTTGATAGAAATAAAAATTGATTTCAAGAGGAAAAAAGTTGATCAGGAGTGCTGGTATAAGCTACTCAAGAGGCTTAGGCAAGAGAATCACAAGTTCAATGCTAGCCTGGGCAACTTAATGAGACTGTCCCAAAATAAAAAATAAAAAGAATTAGGGATGTAGCTCAGAAGTAGAATGCTCCTGGGTTCAATCTCTAGTACCCCACCCACACAAGCAGTTCAGGTAGGACTGCTCATGATATTAACCCTTCAGTAAGGAAAGTTTGAGTCACTTCATCAGGTAAGAAACCATGACCAATTTAGGTTCTTGGGGAGGGCAGAGGAAGAAAACAGTCATGATCATGTGACCAATTATAGAAACAGCATAGTTATAGCACCTTAGACAGAAACATCTTTTATCTTTATTTTGAAAGCTAACTCTGATTAAAAAACAAACAAAAAAACAGGCATAACTAGGTGCCATACTGACAAAAGGTAAGACTCCAGTAGCTTCATACTTTGTTAACTTGGTTCAGCAGGAACTAGGTTTTGGGCTGGGGATGTGGCTCAGCGGTAGAGTGCTTGCCCGGCACACATGAAGCCCTGGGTTCAATGCCCAGCACCACATACACACTCTTAAATTAGGTTTCCCCAAATCCTCCTGCTTATCTGGTTCTGGGCTAAAGTTGGCCAAAAACAGAAATCTGCCAAAGATTTGGAAGGCAAAAGTGAAGTGGCTGTGATCATGCTGGAGGTCATTATGGTTATAGGCAGTGAGATACTGCCTATAAATATCAAGAAGCTGGCAGAACCTACTTTGACACTGATTTCTCTACATTTAGCTCCTCTGGCTAACAGAGACTGCAGAAAGAAGCAACAACTTTTCACAGGCTTCTCCATCTCGTCTCCTTTGTGGTACCCCTCCAGCAGCCAGACCTGGAATCAGATTGCATGGCAAGTGTGAATTTGTCCACCTAAATCAGTGTTTCAAAAGGGCTGACTAGTAATTCTCTAACTCCTACTTTTAAACTCTTACTTACCCAGTTTGTTCCAAAATTGTGTAAGGTCGTACTTCCATAATAAATTTCTTACACCACAGTCATTACCCAGTCATTCCCAGACTATACCCTGACTGATAATCCATGTTTTTCAGACAGAGTTCTGTGCTTGTAGATGCTTGAATTCTATCTTTCTTCCTTGAAATCAGAAGACAACCCTTTTGAAAAGTATACTGTAATCACAATTTCTGCTTAAGTAGAACTCATCTCTTTGTTTTAGTCTTGTACCATCTGCTGTGAGAATGAATAACCATGCTTGCTTTTATATCCATGGACAGAATGCTATGAGGATGTGAAGTATGAAGGGACAGTAGCAAGAAACATCTGTAATCCTTGCTGTTATATTCTGGATTTTCCAGTTACATAGGGCAGAAAATGATTTCTAGATGGTCTAGAATATACCTGTGGGTAGCTAAAGGCAATTTAAATTTTTTTTTAACTTGCAATTTCCTTATGTATGTAATGGAGACTGTTGTTAGTATTTCTACATAGAAATGTAGCAATTTGTTAAGGAATGCTGACATCTGCCAGTGATAAAACTTTGTTATACCTAGACAAGATCAGTTTCCAATCATCAAAAAAAGAAAAAAAGGCAAAAAAGAGTAATGGATTTTCTGTGCTGTATATACCTCCAATTTGCTGCACATTTACTCATATTATGTTCATGCCTAAGAAAAATCTGGGTGCAGCCAGACACAGTGGTGCACACTGATGATCCCAGTTATGGGGCGCTGAGGCAGGAGGATAGCAAGTTCAAGGCCAACCTCAACAATTTAGCAAGACCCTGTTTTAAAGAAAAAAAAAATCAATGTGCTTTTTTAGAGGACCAATTCATCTACAACAACATTATCAGACATACCCTGAATTCTATCAGATACTGCAATAGCCATTAAGAGTTGGGTGATCCTAAGAGAAAGATATTAAAAGAATGATAGAGTCTATCAAGTTTTTTTCTTTTTTCTTTTTTTTTGCGGTGCTGGGGATCAAACCCAGGTCCTTGTGCTTGTGAAGCAAGCACTCTACCAACTGAGCTATATTCCCAGTCCTCTATCGAGTTTTAAGGACTTTACATTTAGACAGAAAAACACAGAAAACCCAAAGAAAATTCAATTAAGTAATATAATCAACCTGGGGTTTGATTCCAAACTTCTATGTGAGTCAGATTAATTCCATCAGGACTCAGACATGTATCTAATCACATCCTGGCCAATATCCCCTTGCCATTAAGAAATCTCAGCACAGAGATGATAATCCCAAAAATTATATGTGAAAAAGTGAAAGTACCTCATACCTGCAATTCCAGATAATTGGGAGGCTAAGAGAGGAGGATGGAAAATTGGAGACTAGCCTCAGCAATTTAGTGAAACCCCATCCCAAAATTTTAAAAAGGGGTGGGAATGTAGCAGCGCCCTTGGGTGTTCAATTCCCTGGGGGAGGGGGTGAGAATAAACATAAAAATAATCCAGAATGACATTTATTTTCTTAGTGAGTAAACATGTTTTAATCTCAGGTGATTTATAATTAAAAATCAAATTTTTAGCATGGTGTGTACCATCACTGTAATCCCAGTTACTTTAGAGACTAAAGTGAGAGGACTGCAAGTTCAAGGCCAGTCTAGGCAAATCAGTGAGACCCTGTCTCAAAATTAAAACAGAAAAGGTGGTGGTGGGGGGGCGGCTAGGGATTTAACTCAGTGGTAAATCAAACACCTGGCTAGCATGCACAAAGTCCTGGGTTCAATCCCCAGGACTGCTGAAAAAAAAATTGTTAAAATTTGCTACACTTTATACAGGATAACACTTGTGAACTGATTTTAAAAGCTTTAGAACTAAATTGTTGGTTTTTTAAATTTTAAAATATTTTTATTTGTTGATATTGGGAACTGAACCCAGGGGCACTTTACCACTGAGCTACATCCCCAGCCCTTTTGATTTTATTTTGAGACAGGGTCTTGCTAAGTTGTCAAGACTGGTCTCAAACTTGCAATCCTCCTGTCTCAGCTTCCCAAGTAATGTTGTTGCTTTTAAACCCTATACTCCAAGAACTTAGTTTCAAAATTTTAGCTTTTATAGGCTAGGGATGAGCTATATACCCTTATAGCTCAAGGGTAGAGCACTGGCCTAGCACTAGGGAAGCCCTGAGTTCAATCCTCAGCCCTGCAATACATAAATAAATAAAATTTAACTTTTATAAGTATTAATTTTCAAAACTAGAGAGAACACTGAATAAGCTTTTCTGCCTATTCAGGAAATAAAAGCCACCTCAATGTGCACCAGAAACGCTATTAACCAATGGTGTGATGGGGTCAAAATGCTAATATTTTTAAGAATTCTGCAAGCCAGTTGCAGAATACGCTGCTGTCAAAAATGAGTAAAATATGGGCAAAGTGGAGTATGCCTGTAATCCAAGCAACTTGGGAGGCTTAGACAGGAAGATCACAAGTTCAAGGCCAGCCTCAGCACCTTAGCCAGGCCTCAAACAACTGAGCAAAACCCTGTCTCAAAAATTTAAAAAATAAAATAAAATAAAAAAGGGCTGAGGAATTAGCTCAGTGATAAAGCGCCCCTAGGTTAAATTCCCAGTGCCCCCGCCAAAAAAAAAGAAAGAAAGAAAGAAAGAAAGAAAGAAAGAAAGAAAGAAAGACGCAGATGTTTATAGCAGTGTTATTCCTAATACCCCAAACTTGGAAGTGACCAAGATGTCCTTAAGTAGGCGAATGGGTACACTTTGGTACATCCAGAAAATGGAACACTATTCAGTCCTAAAAAAATCAGTAAGACATGAAGGGACCTTAAGTACATTTTATTAAGTTAAAAAAGCCTATCTGAAAAGGCTATATACATTTATGATTCCAACTATATGCCAGTCTAGAAAAGGCAAAACCATGGAGACACAAACAGGTCAATGTTGCCAGGGTTTGGGAGGGTGAACAGGTGATACATAGAGGACTTTTAGGGCAGTGAAACTATTCTTATATATTATAATGGTGGACACAAGTCATTACACATTTGTCCAAACCCGCAAACTGTACAATATCAAGAATGAACCTTGAACTATGGACTTTATCAATGTAGTTTATCAAATGTTACACTCTGGTAGGGGAAGTTGGTATGGCAGAGAGCAGGCATGTAAGAAGACAAAGTGTAAGGGAAATTCTGTACCTTCCTCTCAATTTTTCCATGACCCTAAAACTCCTCTTAAAAAGTTAAATCTTAAAAAAAATTAAATAGAGGCCTGGCACAGTGGTGCACCCCTGTAATCTAAGCTACTCAAGAAGCTGAGGCAGGAGCATAACAAGTTTCAAGCCAGCCTGGGCAACTTAAGAGAGACCCTGTCTAAAATTTTAAAAGGGTTGAGGATATGGTTCCCTGAGTTTGATTCTTATGACCACTGGGGTGGTGGTGGTAATAAGAGGAAAACAAAATGATTAATTAATTAAAACTTAGTACATATCTATGATTCCATATATAAAACCCCTCCATACTGACAAAAAGCAAAGCAGCAGTTGCTCAGTGCAGGATGAGATGAATCACAAAGAGGAAAAAAGGATCTTGTGGGTGACAAAAACATTCTGTATCTTGACTATGTACCTACCTGCAAAAACTCATCAAATGGCATGCTTTTTAATCAATGGACAGATTTTATTTAATAAAACATTTCTCCATAACCTAATAATAAAAATTAAAACTTGGGACAAAATAATCAGACGTTTGTTATGTGTATCATACATAGTTAGGCACAAATAGAAAAGTTATGCAAGTGACAGCTATTCTTAAGAGAAAAAAGACAGATCAAAAGCCTGTTTTCCTTCACCTGATTAACTCTCAATCCCTAAAGTCACTGTCAATTATTTTTCCCAGATAATATGTACAGGTAACATCTCACTTCATAACTCTCCCTCACATCATCCTTATCTAATCCTTTCCATCCATTCCTAACAACCTGAGAAGTTAGGGAGGACAACTTTATCATAAATACTTCCACTAATTCTGAAATGTCCTGGATGCAATGTATTCTGAACCAGTCATTCCATAGTAGGGATAGAAAAGGGCAGGATACCCTACTAATTCTCTCACCATGTTCCTCTGTCTATAATTTGTTATAGAAGTTCTCAATAGTTGACATTTTTCTTTGTTTCTCTTTCAGTCTTGTAAACCATGGGCAGGAAATGTCCCATGTACATCTCTGTGGACTCAGAATCTATCACATAGCATGTCTACAAGTGTTCTATGAATGTTCTTTCATTCTCTTTCTTTTGAATTCTCAATATGCTAAACAACCCACAAAAATGTTATTAAGGTTTTTCAAGGTAAGGGGTGTAGCTCAGTGGTAGAAGAGTGGTTAGCATGTGCATGTGTGAGGTTCTATGTTCAATTCCCAGCACCAAAAATAAAGATCTTTCAGATTACAGTTTAAATATTAGTACCTCTTTAAAGATGTTCCTAATGCCTGACTAGAACCTCTCAATTTTGTAGACATATCTAAGAGGTGATGATACCGAGCTAGCTAAGCTCTGAAGAAATGTAAGGAGAGGGTGTATACCCACTTCTCTAAAGGGCAATTATAAACCATGCGAAATACAAGTGTGTGGGGGGACTTTAATAGTGACATGGGGATAATTCTTAAAAGCAAAATGTTGTAAAAAGACCGACTTCAAGCAAAACTAGATCCGCAGACAATACATGGTGCAGAAGACAAACAGGGCAACCTATTTGTAATGACTAAATAATTGCAAAAGTATTCTCTGTACCGTTTGGTACTAAGAAGATCAAGGCAAAGTAAGATTTAGGGACAAAATCTGGAGACCTAAATTTCAAGATCCTTGTGCCAATGACTTCTCGCTGTAAAACCAAAGATTCATAAGAATGCCCCCTTTTAGCTACGTGGACTCAAGGACAAGTAGAGTAACTTTAAACTTCGAGCTTAGAGTCGTACAAGTTACAGCCGGTGCAGCCCTCTGGTGCCCAGCTGGACTGGAAGGGTAGAGACGGAATAAAGTAAAACGGCTTTTAGAGGGCCTACAATCACCTTTCCAAACGCCCCAGAAGCCTAGCAGTGGTGAACTGCTAAACCTCGTCTCTTCGGACCCTCTCCGGACCCCGGCGGCAGTCGCTTTGACCAGAGAAACCATGAGTTTACTGCCTTCAATGTCCAAAACAATAAGAAACCCCAACTCCCATAAAACGCCCTATGATTTCTCTCTCACTCGGAGGAATGGAACGTGAAGACACTGCGTCCCGCTCCGTCCCAGACTGACCCAAAATCAGGTGGGGGTTACACAGCGGGCTGACAAAGGGCGTCTGGCCGTCAACTCCAAAGGGGATGATCCAGCGTCAAACTCGCGCAGGGCCTCACCACCCCGCTCAGAGCTCCCCGAGGCTCCGCAGTAGCAGCTTCGAAGGGAAAAGAGAAACCCGAGGAAACCGGGGAGAGAACCTCACCTGTCTCTTGTTCATCCGCCGCACATCGTCCAAAAAGTCTAGAGACAGCATGGCTGGGCTGGCAAGCGGGACACCGGCAGCAGCGAAGCGTTGTATGACCACCTGGCGGAACCGCTGGCGCGCTGGCCGGGTTCACAGTGGACGGGACCCCGCGGCGCCTGCACTTCCGCTTCCGGGGCGAGAGCCGGAGCGGTCCGCCTCTCGCTCTGAAGGGTGAGAGGCTCACAACCCTCGTAGTCCAGACAGGGGTTGGCCTTGCAGAGGGAGGGCCTTCCCGCTTGTCCCTCACGTGCTGGGAACCGAAGGGATCCTGCGGCGCCCGGTTCAGCTCGACGACTCCTCGTGGAGATGACGACTAGACAGGCCCGCGACCTACAGAGGGCGGGCCTGCAGCTCTCCCGGCCAGTCGGAAGCCGAATCTCAGGGCTGGGCGGGCATGCTCTGGGCTGGGCGTTGCCCTGGACGTGGCGCCTAGCGGTTAGTTTTCTGGTCGAGCACGTTGCGGTTCCGTGCTTCTGGAAGCTGACGACTAAACTGGTCTCAATAAGTGCTTTTCGAATAGCGGTAGCCGGCATGAAACTTTAAAGCCCCTGACCGAGTTTACAGTCTGAGGGCTGGAGGTGGTTCAGAGATAGAACACTTGCCTATCATGTTCAGGACCCTGAGTTCGGTCCCCAGCGTCCCCCCCACTCCCCCCAAAAAAGAATTCACAGTCGGGTTGGAGAGAAAACAACCTGGCCTAGTACAATTAGAATACAACCAAACGCTGCAACAGCATGATGAGACCACCGGTGGTGGCGCTGGTCAGGAAGTCCATTCCTCTCCAATCTTGACCCTTGCTGACAAGCTTTAGCTTTATTTCCTTGAATTCTACCTTCTGGCACCTTGATGTGACCTCCTTGTCACATCTGTCTTCTGTCTATGTATAAACATCCTTTGCTTTGACCTTTGTATTATTGCTGAATGAATCTCATGCTAATATCTCTATCTCTGTCTCTCTCTCTCTCTCTTTTCCTTTTGGTACTAGAGATTGAACCCAGGGGTACTTTACCATTGAACCACATCCCTAGTTATTTTTTAAAAAATTTATTTTTAGACAGGGTCTTCTTAAGGTGCTGAGATTCTCGCTAAGTTAGTGAGGCTGGCCTTGAACTTGTGATCCTCCTGCCTCAGCCACCCAACTCGGTGGGATCATGGGCATGCACCACCGAGGCAAGAGGACAACTTAGCAAGAACTTATCTCTAAATAAAAAATTAAATGTGAGGGGTTGGAAATGTAGCTCAGTGGTAGAGTGCCACTGGGTTTGGCCCCCAGTACCACTAAATAAACAAACAAAGCCCAAAAGTATATTGGATCATGGTTATGATTTTTTTTAAAAAATGTGATATAATAACTTTGGGAGAGGACATGGGGAAATTGGAACCCTCAGACAGGTCTGATCTGAATGTAGCAAGCACTTTGTAAAACAAGTGCAGTTCTATAATTAAGCATATTGAACAGCAGTTCCACACCTATCCTTTTTTTCAAGAGAATTGAAAAAGTTTGTTCACATAAAAACTTGCACATGAGCCAGGGGTGGTGGTGTAGGCCTAGTAATCCCAACAACTGGGGAAGCTGAAGCAGGAGGATTGCAAATGCTAGTCCAGCCTCATTACTTAGGGAGACCCTGTCTCAAAAATAAAAAGGGCGGGGAATTTTGCTCAGTGGTGGAACTTCCCTGGGCTCAATCCCTAGAACACAAACAAACAAAAAACTTGTACATGAATGTTTATAGCACTACAATTCATATAGCCAAAAATAAATAAGCTGAGTATGGTGGCACATGTTTATAATCCCAGCAACTCAGGAGGTTGAAATAGGTGGGTTGCAAGTTAGAGGCCAGCCTCAGCAATTTAGCAAAACCCTGTTTTGAAAGAAAACAGAAAAAGGACTGGGGTGTAGTTCAGTGGTAGAATACCCCTGAGCTCAATCCCAGTATGAAAAATAAAAAATAATCCAAATGTTCATCAACTGATGGAGGGACAAAGGTAATGTAGTTTATCTGTACAATGTAATGATCTGACCAAAAAAGAAAAAAAGAAATACTACAAAATGGATGAACCTTAAAAAAGTATATTTAGTGTAAGAAGCCAGTCATAAAAGACCATGGATTATATGATTTGATTTATGTTAAATGTCCAGAATAAGCAAATCTACAGAGCCAGAAAGCTGTGGTTGCATAGGGCTAGGAGAGTTGGGGGAAATGAGTGAATGCTAATGATTATGGCATTTCTTTTGGAGGGTGATAGTTGTACAGCTCTGTGAATATACTAAAAACCATTGAATTATACACTTACTTATTTTGCAGACCTGGGTAAGTGTTCTACCACTGGCTATATCCGTGGCCCAAACTGCATATTTTAAATTGTTGAATTGTATGGCATGGGAATTATATCACAATGAAGCTATTGTGAGAAAGAAAGAAAAACAAAACACTGGTATCTTGTTCACTACTAAATTCCCAATGGTATACACATAGCCTGGCACATTACCAGGTACCACTGAATACTTGTCAAATTTAAAATTGTGTGTGTATGTATTTTCCAATTGCTACCACTGGTCATAATGATACCATACCCATATGTACTGACTTGAAAAATAAATTTTTTTAACATGCTAGGCAAGTGCTCTACCACTGAGCTATATCTCCAGCCCCAAAACATAAATTCTTGATTTCTCCAAATTAGAAAGGCCTATAGAAGAAAATACATGTAAATTCTGAGGACAGAATCCTTGTCTTGTTCACCTCTCTACTCCAGCTTCCATAACAGTGCCAGTCTTATAGCAGAAACTAAATATTTTTAATAATTGTTGAATATGGATTATAATCTAAATTCTGGCTAGCAGAATTTTTGATTTATGCTTGCTAGTGCTGAATTCAGTCTAAAGGTGACCTTTGTCTGGGTGTGGTGGAGCATGCCTGTAATTGTGGAGCATGCCTGTAATTACAGGGACTTGGGAGGCTGAGGCAGGAGGATCTCACGTTTGCAGCCTGCTTCAGCAACTCAGGCCCTAAGCATCTTAGTGAAACACTGTCTCAAAATAAACAGAGCTGGGGACATGGCTCAGTGGTTAGGCACTCTTGGGTTCAATCTTTGTTACAAAAAAAAAAAAAAAGAAAGGTTGCCCATGCTGGCATTGAATCTCAAATAGCTGGGATTACAGAGGTGCACCACCATGCCTGGCTCTACCTCTTGTACCATGAAGAGCTCTAAGAGAGGCACAAATTCCTGTAGAATAAGTCAGTTTAGTTTGGGAGCTTAAGAAGGGTCTCAGAGAAAACTTTTGAGGCATGAGTAAAATTCACTTAACACGTGGGTAAAGTTGACAGATGAATACACTAAATGAGGGGAATTGCAGGAATCAGAGGCAAGAAACTGGAAAATATATTTTAATAATTCAGTTTGATTTTCCAACCTTACCCATCTCATAAAGAACCAAATTAGTCTGGCCTGCAGATGTTCTCTAGTCATTGAGGAGGCTCAAGCAAGCCTAAAATGTCACTTGTTAGAGTTGCACAATTCCTATCCACAGCCACATCCAAGTACTTACTGTTCTACAACTAAAACCTTATGCTCCCATAACCCACCTTCTAGTAATTACTTTTTCCCTCTCTATATTTTAAATTATACAAAGACATGACTATATTTTCATTGTAAAAGATTAAAACAATCAGGTAGGGTGTGGTGGCACACATCTGTTATCTTAGCAACTTGGGAGGTTAAGGCAGGAGAATCATAAATTCAAGGTTAGCTTGGGCAATTTAGTGAGAGACTCTCGAAATAGAATAAAAAGGCTGGAGATGTAGCTCAGTGGCCCTGGGTTAAATCCCCAGTGTTGGTAAATTAATATAATTTTTTTTGTGAATTGAAAATAAAGTGGCACATGCCTTTAATCTCAACAACTCTGGAGACTGAGGCAAGAGGATCACAAGTTTGAGGCCAGCATCAGCAGTTTAGTGAGGTGCTAAGCAACTTAGTGAAACCCTGTCTCAAAATAAAAAATTAAAAGGGCTGGGGATGTGGCTCAGAATTAAGTACCCCTGGGTTCAATCCCTGGTACCACCAGGGGGTAAGGGGGGAAAGAAGAAGAAAAAAGAGAGCTAAAACAAGTTTGAGGCCAGCCTGGATGTTAGAACTTGCCTCAAAATTTTAAAAAAGAGGGCTGAGGATGAGCTCAATGATAGAGTACTTGCTTAGCATGTGCTAGGCCTTAGATTCAATTCTCAGTACTGTTAAATTTTTAAAATTAAAAAATTTTAAAATAAGTTTTTAAAATTAAAAAATTTTTAAATAAATTTTTAAAATAAATTTTTAAAATTAAATTAAACTTGTGAAATAGATGTGAATAAAGTTTTTTCATTCCACCAAAAATAGCTTGTGTACAACTTGATAGACTTCTGGTCTAGGGACCATGTGTTGGAACATGCCTATAATCCCTCAGCTCAGAAAGCTGAGGAAGGAGAATAACAAGTTAGAAGCCAGTCGCAGCAACTCAGTGAGGTCCTAACCAACTCAGCAAGACCCTGTCTCAAGATAAAACATAAAAAAGAAAAAAAAAACACATAAAAAGGCTTGGGATATGGCTCAGTGGTTAAGTATCCCTGGGTTCAATCCCTAGTACCAAAAAGAAAAAAGAAGAAAAGAAAGACTTGTGATTCTCTTGCCTCAGCTTCCCCAAGTAGCTGGGGTTATAAGCGTGTGCTATCTCACTAGCTATTTCACAAAATTTGAATTACAGATTATTTAAAACTTTCTCAGAAATCATGTTACACTCTCAACAATCACTTTGCTTTTAAATTTTAGGATGTATTGGTTCTATAGTTTTTCTCAAGTAATATTCAGGTAATAGGATGTAGCTAATCTAAATCACCATATTGTTTCATAAGTGTGTTATTATTTATGGGCGAAACTTGAAATTTCATTGTGTTATGCTTTCTTTTTCCTTCTGCCCCCTGATGATACCAGGGATTGAACCCAGGGGTGCATAACCACTGAGCCACATCCCCACCCCTTTTTATTTTTTTATTTCAAGATAGGGTTTCACTAAGTTGCTTAGAGTCTCTCTAAGCTGTTGAGACTGGCCTCAAATTTGTGATCCTCTTGCCTCAGCCTCCAGAGTTGTTGGGATTACAGCCATTTGCCACCACTTATACTTTATTTTCAATTCACAAAAAATGCATAGTGACTCAAACTAGTTGCTTTAAAGTTTGTTAAATCAGAATATTGAGGACTTTAATTCTTTTAACTTATATAAATAATACTTCAATAAAGTCAATTTTTTAAAGCCATGGACTTTTTGCTAAAATTTTTAGATTATTTAAAGAATTTTGTTCAATGGTTTAGCCATTCAAAAAGGATCAATTAGTTTATGCAAACCTAATACAAAAAAGAAAGAAGATTACTTTTTTATTAACATTTTTTGGCAGTGATAAATTTTTAAAAAAATTTTTTTCATACATGTATACAGGGTAATAATGTCTGTCTCCATCTACCGTCCTTCCCATCCTCACCCGCTCCACCGCCCCCCTCATTCCTCTGTGTACAATCCAAAGTCCCTTCATTCTTGCACCCACCACTATGGATCAGCATCTTCTTATCAGAGAGAACATTTAGCTTTTGGTTTTTTGGGATTGGCTTATTTCACTTAGCATGATATTCTTCAGTTCCATCCATTTACCTGCAAATACCAAAATTTCATTCTTCTTTGGGCCAAGTAATATTCCATTGTGCATATGTACCACATTTTCTTTATCCATTGATTTATTGAAGGGTATGTAGTTTGGTTCCATAGTTTTGCTATCATGAATTGAGCTGCTATAAACATTGATGTGGCTGCAGCACTGTAGTATGCTGATTTTAAGTCCTTTGGGCATAAACCAAGGAGTGGGATAGCTGGGTCAAATGGTGGTTCCATTCCAAGTTTTTGTAGGAATCTCCATATTGCTTTCCAAAGTGGTTGCACCAATCTGCAGTCCCACCAACAGCGTATGAGTGTATCTTTTTCCCCAAATCCTTGTATTTTTGATAATTGCCATTCTGACTACAGTCAGCTAAATCTTAGAGCAGTTTTGATTTGCATTTCTCTAATTGCAAGAGATGATGAACATTTTTACATACATTTGTTGATTGTGTTTCTTCTGTGAAGTGTCTGTTTAGTTCCTTAGCCCATTTATTGATTGGGTTATTTGTTTTTTGGTGTTGAGTTCTTTATATATCTTGGAGATAAGTGCTGAGGTGCATATGGTAAAGATTTGTTCCCATTCTGTAGACTCTTTCTTCAAATTATTGATTGTTTCTTCTGCTCAAAAGAAGCTTTTTAGTTTGAATTCATTCCATTTATTGAGTTTTGATTTTACTTCTTGCACTTTAGGAGTCTTGTTAAGGACGTCAGGTCCTAAGCCAACATGATGAAGATTTGGACCTACTTTTTCTTCTATTAGGCACAGGGTCTCTGTTCTGGTGCCTAAGTCTTTGATCTACTTTGAGTTGATTTTTATGCAGGTGAGAGATAGAGGTTTAATTTCATTTTGTTACATATGAATTTCCAGTTTTCTCAGCACCATTTGTTGAATAGGCTATCTTTTCTCCAATGTATATTTTTGGTACCTTTGTCTAGTATGAGATAACTGTTATTTATGTGGGTTTGTCTCTGTGTATAAGACTGTACTTTTAAACTCAGGAAAAAATGCTGTAAGTGAAACATTTACCAAAAATCCAGTGCAAATAAATACATAGTGTGAATCTGACTGTGCTGGGTCTGAGTTATCCACAAGTGTTGTGTTTTCTGATGAGCAGCTGAAAAAGAAATGCTAATAGGAAACATGCTATGTCTCTAAGAATCAAGCTTTATTAAGTGGTGATCTATTTGCCCATGGTTCCCAGTACATTATGTTATGAACCTTGGTCAAACAGTGGCATAAATTGGATGTAGTGACACACATATAGTACCAGCTACTTTGGAGGCTGAGGCAAGAGGATTACTTGAGCTCAGGATTTGAGGCCAGCCTGGGCAGCATAGTGAATGTTGTCTCTAGAACAAACAGAAAAATAATAGTACAATAATGGCAAAAGGTCATTGAAGCTTTGGTGTCATTAAAAAAAATTAAGTGGCCAATATGAGAATTAAAACACATTTTTCAAGGGGGAAAAACACAAAATAATGCTTCCTAACATATCAGTGGCAGGAATTCTCCCTAAATATTAGAGAAGTAAACAAAGCATAAAGGAGCACGCCTATAATCCCAATGATTTGGGAGACTGAGGCAGGAGGATCACAAGTTTGAGACCAGCCTCAGCAACTTAGCAAGGCCCTCAGCAACTTAGTGAAACCCTGTGTCAAAAATAAAGTTTTGAAATAAATTTTAAAAAATCAAAAAATTAAGTCTGGGGATGTTGCTCAGTGGTTAGGCACCACTGGATTCAATCCCCAGTATCAAAAGATCAAAAGTAAGTAAATATATATATATATGAATGTGGCTCAGTGGTTAAGCACTCCTGGATTCAATCACTAGTACAAAAAAAAAAAAAAAAAAAAAGATAAAAGAATCATCTATACCTGGAACTACTCCTGGGTATCAGACCTAAACCCAGCTACTTTTAGATCTCCATTTAGATGTTCGAGAGATGCTTCAAACCCTTTATGTTCCATATATCATATCGCCCCATCCCCACTACTTCCCACAAAAGATCTGGTATTCTTTTGTTCCAAATCTCCATGAATGCCACCACTCAATCACAAACATAAGAAGTCTGCTTGTCATCCTTGACTCTTCCCCCTCCGTCACTTATAGCTGGATGCAGTGGTATACATCTGTACTCTCAGTGAGTCAGGAGGTTGAGGCAGGAGGATCACAAGTTTGAGGCAACCTTGGCAACCTAACCAAGACTCGCAACAACTTAATGAGACCCTGTCTCAAAATTAAAAATTAAAGAGACTGAGGATGTAGCTCAGTGAGAGCACCCTGGGCTCAATTCCTAGTACCAAAAACAAAACAAAACCAAACCCTCTCCCTCACTTCCAAATTGTTATCAAGTCAAATTAATCCATTTTCTTTCCTATCCTGATACTGGTGATTGAACCCAGGGCCTTGCACATGCTAAGTAAATGTTTCTACTGAGCTATACCACCAGCCCCTTTTGCCCCTTTTTGTTTTTATTTTGAACAGGGCCTCACTAAATTGCTGAGGCTGACCTCAAACTTGTGATCCTCTTGCCTCAATTTCCCAAATTGCTGGGATTACAGGTGTACAACCACCATGCTTGGCTAGTCTACTTTCTTTTTTCTTTTTGGTACCAGAGGTTGAACCCAGAGGTGCTTAACTACTGAGCCACATCCCCAACCCTTTTTATTATTATTATTATTTTGAGATAGAATCTCACTAAGTTGCTTATGACCTTTGCTAAGTTACTGAGACTGATTTTGGACTTGCAATCCTCCTGCCTCAGCCTCCTGAGCCACTGAAATTGCAGGCATGCCCCACCACACCTGACACACGGCTAATGTACTTTCTTTCTTTCTTTTTTTTAGTTGTTGATGGATCTTTATTTTATTCATTTCTTTATATGTGGTGCTGAGAATCAAACCCAGTGCTTCACACATGTGAGGCAAGTGCTCTACCACTGAGCCATAACTTCAGCCCCAAGTCTACTTTCTTAATATCCACTTTCTTCATCCCCATTGTCTCTGTCTTTGTTCATGCTACTGACACTACAATCAACTCCTAATAGCTCGACTGGCCTGTAATCTTGCTCCCACATCTTGTCTCACTCTGTTCTGTACACTGCAGCTAGAATGATGTATCCAAAGCATAAATTTGGGGTTTTTTTCCCTTTAAAAAAATAGACATATTTCAACACTGTTTTGAATTCTTTTTTTTTTTTTTTTTCGGGAATAGGGAGGTACTGGGGATTAAACCCCAGGGTGCTTTACCACTGAGCTGTATCTCCATCGTTTTTAATTTTTTTTCATTTTGAGGCAGTTTCTCACTAAGTTGATTAGGGCCTTACCAAACTGCTGAGGTGGGCCTCAAAATTGCCATCCTCCTGCCTCAGTCTCCTGAATTGCTATTATTACAGGTGTGCACCACTGTATCCAATTTATGTTCGTTAACGTAAAATCTTTGAGTAGATTCCCATGACTTTCAGGATAAGGTCAATTTCCTTAGCATGCTATAAAAGGCACTTTAAGAGCGGGCCCCTGCCTACCTTTCTGACCAGTCTCCTGTCATGCTTGAGAGTATGGAATTTCCTGAATGCTGCCTGCTGTCACTCTTGTGCAGGCTGCTTTCCCTGCCTGAAGCCCTCTGCAGCCCCATTCCACCCCAATATTTAATATTGCTCCTTCCTTTTGAATTCAGCTCATGCATAACCGCCTCTGGAATGCCTTCAGTGCACTTTTCTTTCCAGCAAATTCACCATCTAATCATAGATCTGTTGCTCTCACAAGACCCTGAGTTTCCTGGGGGCAAGAGCCTTGTTACTTATCTTTTTACCATCAGCATTTTACCTGGAATAAACACTCAAAAAATTGGTGAACCCAGCATGGTGGCACATGCTTGTTACCCCAGCCACTTGGGAGACCAAGGCAAAAAGATCACAAATTCGAGGTCAGCCTGAGCAATTTAGCAAGACCCTGTCTTAAAATTAAAAATATAAAGGGCAGGGGAGATAGGTCCATGGTAGAGTGTCTCTTGGTTTGATCCCCAGCACTGTTTAAAAAAAATAAATTTTAAAAAAGCAAGCATTTTGTTAGTTAGAAAGGGTGCTTGTTATAGGGAAATGGTTGATATCCAGGTTGCCCTTATCCAGCCATAAAAAAGAATAATATTATGGCATTTGCAGATAAATGGATGGAATTGGAGAATATCATGCTAAGTGAAATAAGCCAAGCCCGAAAAACCAAAGGCCGAATGTTTTCCCTGATAAGTGGATGATGATATATAATGGGGTCGGGGGTGAGAGAAGAATGGAGGAACTTTAGATTATGTAGAGGGAAATGAGAGGGGGGTTATGAAAAATGGTGGAATTGGACAGACATCATTACCCTATGTACATGTATAATTACACGAATGGTATTAATCCACATTGTGCACAACCATAGAAATGAAAAGATGTACTCTATTTGTGTACAATGAATCAAAATGCAGTCTGTAAAAATAAAAAATAATTTTAAAAAAGTTTTGTTGTAGTGATAGTAAGGTTGAACCCAGGGGCACTCTACCACTGATCTACATCCCCAGGCCTTTTAAATTTCTATTTTAAGACTGGGTCTGCTAAGTTGCCCAGGCTGGGCTCAAACTTGTGACCTCCTGCCTTGGCTTCCTCGGTTGGGATTACAGGCATGTGCCACCACACCCAGGAAAGTTAATAGTTTTTTGAAGACAGACTAAACAAGAAATAATTGGGTTTGTAAGAATGCATTAGGAAGGAACAGGACTAGGAGAGAGTAATATAAACTAAGAGGATCTAGAAAGGCCCAATGGGATTTCCTGAAGTTGTACAGTGAATACAGTGTGTCTAATGAAAATAATTCAGATATTTAGGACAGGTGATCCCTGAGTAGAAAAAGATGTAAAGCCTAAAGAATTAAATTTTCCAAATGGGGTACTCTGACATGCTATTTTCTCTGCTGACTGGGATGCCAATCTTCCTAACACATAAGTCTTTTGAACCTCATCAATCACAATGGCATGTCGGGTATTTTCTTTCATAGATAGCCTGATGCTTGCTTAAAGGTTAAGTCTGACTCACTTGACTTTGAACTACAGATCATCTTGGGCCAATCAGTTAATTCAATTTTATCCTCAGTTTTCTGGTGTGTAAATTGGGAATAACAAAGAATTCACATCATTTGTGGATGAAACAAGATAGTACTTGTAAGTCTGTCTAGTAGCAGAAGAAAATAGACTACAAAAAAACTCTAATTCAAAATAATGGTGATCACAGGAGTTGGGGTTCAGTTTAGTGGTAAATCATATGCTTAGCATGCCTGAGGCCCTGGGTTCAATTGCCAATACAAGAAATAAATAAACTGGGATATAGCTCAGTGGTAGAGCTCTTGCCCAACATGTGTGAGGCCCTGGGTTCAATTCTGAGCACAGGAAGGAAGGAAGGAGGGAAAGAAAGAGAAAATATTATCTTACTGGCTGCTGTTTGACCTTTTCAATGAAGGAAGTGGCGAGTGGAAGGAGAAAGTTTCCTTAAAACCACCCCAGGAAAGGAAGTGGCCTAGGCATCACAGCAAGCTGGTACATAGG
>JAJEJO010005022.1:277817-322247 GCA_020662805.1 Glaucomys volans | reverse complement strand
CTGTCTAGATTCTGAGCAAATACATGGATGGATCAAATCAACCTGTAAATACAGTACAATCTAGGGGTTATAATCTTGAATCATGGAGTCTGACTGCCTGCATTTAAACTTCTTGTTCCATCCCTCTCTGTCAGTGTCATCTTGGGAAGCTACCTGAACTTTCCCTCGTCTGCAAAATGGGAAAACAGTAGCCTCTACCTCTTCAGATAACTGAAGAACCGAATCCCCTAAGGTGTGCAATGTGTTTGGCATCTAAGTGTTTGCTATTTTATGAGCAAGGATGAGCAAATTGAAGAAAAAAGAATCATTTACTAAAGGTGACACTGTATAAGTCAATTTTCTTCTCTGAATGTATTCAGGTGCGAAGTTACTTTCACGTTGCCTACGGGTAAAATTCTGTGGCCACTAGTATTACCACCTGCATTTTAACATGAAATGCTGATGTAATTGTGAAGAAAGGAAAACTCCTTCCCTCTAAAGTCCCTAAGAGACTCAAGACTGCACCTGGAGTGAAGCTACCCCTAATCTACTGAGAAGACAATCCTTGTGGGTCACAGTAGCAAGCTCTATTCTAACCAGTCAGCTGAACAAACAAAACCCAGGATTTAGTTATTTTCCCAGAACCTAGATAAACAACCACTTCCTTTTTAGTGTCTCTTTTTAAAGTAAAAAGGTCCACATCTCTCCTAATCATCACTTCACTGTATTTCTATTTTAAAAATTGCTTTTCCTAGATTTTTGCTATTTTAGGTCAATAAAATGTCATAGCCAGATATGTCGTATAAATGACATATGAATGCAAATAATATGCTGTTGCTAATCTATACATTTTAAAACCACAGGTTAACCCCACAAGCAGTGGGCTTGTTGTGTTGTATGGACAGGTACCTACTGTCCACAGGTTACTGGATCTGAATCTGGCTTAGCAACACCATAAAGGCTGTGGATAGCTCTAGAGACAGGCTATTTTCCATAATCTCTTTCAAAGGCCACATGATTTATGTCTACTTCATGTCTCTGCTTCGTGGGCATGTCTGATCCATTCTTCTCTTTATTACGACCTGGTTTCTTCTGTCTTCTGAGAGTTTCCAATCCTCTTACAACCTTCACTTAATCATAAGCCAACTAGGGACGTTGCTTTACTTCTTGCTTCTCTCAGTTCATCCATTGGTTTAAGTCTTAGCATCTTCCCAGTTCAGTTCAAATTAGTTGATAGACATTTAAATATCTGATCAGCCCAGCTTACCTGAGCAATCTATAGATGATCTGAACGTTTCAAACTATAGATGAGTGTCAGGTGCCCACCCAGTGTCCACGTGGAAGAAATCACAGGGTACAAACCAACATCCCTCACTGCTGCTCCATGAATTGGGTCCATCTTTTATCAGAATGAGCTGTGGGAAAGCAGGCATCATAAGTAAATCTAGTAAGCACATGCAAATTACACAGGCTGTGTGCAGGCTGCATTCCGTAATGGACATTGCTTACTTGGTCTGCCCACTCTGAGAACTAGTCTTGAATATAAATGTTGGTTGAGTTCACATAAGTCAGATACTTTGCAGCCATATTTCATAGGATTATTTTAGCCTAGGAATAATAAATGCCTCAAAATGATTTCAAGTTGAAAATAATAGAATTCATACCTTGAAATAACTTATGTACAATTCATATCAACAGTAAATTCAAATCTAAGTATAGATGTAAGTTATAGCTGCATATAAATAACATATTCAGACACTCACAAAATGGTTCCCAGTCCCATTTAACTAATCTGTTCCTGAAATCTTAAGTCCTCTTGGCTCTGTGAAATTTCTACATACTGTTGTTTATTTTTATTTTTTGCTTTTTTTATTTTTGTATGCTATCTGCAGACACACGGACCTCCATAACCGTTCCTATGAGGCTGACTGCCTCCATGTGCCTGGGTTATGTGAACTGAAATGTTCTCTTATTCTCAGAGATGGCAATGTCTTAATGTTCACCCTTTAAAGTTAAATTTTATGATTCATGCCTCTGCTACTTTGGATATTTCTTTTTCTCTTCACTAATGGAGATCATCCTGCAAATGATGCAGATAGGCCAACGACAACATGCCTTCTTTCCCTGAGTTACTGTGCATATTCCTGGACCATTTAGGTTTACTTTTTAATTTATGTATTTTTATTGTGCAATAGTTCAAACTCAGAGAAAATTTGCAAGAACTGTACAAAAGAACAGAACTCTTCAATTCTCTTATCCGGTTTACCAAATTGTTAACATAGTAACTGCATGTTCTCTCCCTCCCCATCTCTTCCCCTCCTCCTCTTTTATTTTTTTTCTGCATATATGCAACATATAGACAGTGTGTGTGTGTGTGTGTGTGTGTGCGCGTGCGTGTGTGTGTTCATTTATTCAGTCATTGAACATTTCAAGCATTTTTCCTGTTGGTGGGATTTTGTTGTTTGTTTTTGTTTTGTTTTTAGCATAACACTGCAATGACCTATCTCCTTTTATACTTGTATGAGAATTTCTTTAAAGCACCTGTTCTCAAAATGTTATCCATGGACCCCTGCATCCCCAAGAGCTCATAAGGTCAAACAATTTTTATAATTACATGAGAACATTATTTGCCCTTTTAACAGTATCAACATTGGTACTTATGGCACAAAAGCAAAGACAAGTAACACATAATTGCCTTAATGGAGGCAATGGTAGCAAGGGGTATTGTCATTGTATTAATAAGATATAAGAAAGGCATAACATTATGGGTGCAATAGCAGTATTTGATCATATCAGTATCAAGGTCTTCACCACCATACATTTGTAGTTATTTTAGTGCCAGTTTCTCTTAAAATGTTCTTAATGAAAGAGCAAAAATTCATTTTGTTAAATCTCAATCCTTCGGTATGAATCTTTTAAATATTTAGTGTGACAAGATGGGAAGGAAGCATGAAGCACTTCCACTACACATGGAGTAAGGTGGTTGCCTTGAGGAAAGGCACCATGTGATTGAGAGTTGCACTAGGCACTCTTTTCATAAACTTTGCTTTTACTTCAAAGAATGACTAATTCAGACTTGGATATTTAGTAGAATTGGATATTTGTTGTTGTTTTTTTTTTTTTTTTTCATTTAATTTTGATCCATTGAACACAAAGAATTGAATATTTGGTCACAGCAAGTTTGTGGCTTTGAGGAAAACAACTAAGAACATCTGTTGCCCAGACAAAAATTAAGATCCCAGGTGAAATTTAAAATTTTGGAGAATTTGTATCTGTCAATATAAGCTTGATTGATTTGCAATATTTGAAAGTCTTTTCTGATATGATCTGTGATTACAGTAATGATATAATTTTCCAACTGCATAATAAATGCATTAACATTTGTAATATCTGCATAACCAATATTTTCCAAACCAATATTTTCCCAACAAGTAGGACATGAGGTTACAAAACCATGCACGTATTAAAAAGCCCCTAAAAGTACGAGATAGGCCATTTTAATTTAATACAATAGTATAAAATATCTACTGATAGCATTTCAAATTCCACATTGCAATTGACCTCAAGAAATTAATACACGTTGAGTTTGGTGTAGTATAAAAAAGATTCACAATATCTAAAATAGCTATTATTAAATGCTTCCTTTCTAATTGCACATCTGTTGTTTTTCTTCATGTGTTTCATGCGAAACAACAGAGTATATGAAGAAGCACACATGAAAACCCAGCTATTTTCCATTAAGCAATTTCTTAAAGAAATTTCTAAAGAGATAAAACAATGGCACTCTTATTCTTTTGTGTGTGTTTGTAAAATATAGTTATTTTTAAATGTTATGTTAATGTAACAAATTTTTCTTAATTCTAAATAAATAAATCTTTTCAATTTCTCAAATTTAAATTCTAATAATATCAATATAACTTATACAAAGTCTATTTGAAATTCTCAATAAATTTTTAAGAGTGTAAATGGATTCAGAAACCAAGTTTATAGATTGCTGCTCTGCATGATAAATCTGGAAACATATTTGGGAAGTTGTAGGCTACACATATCTCCAACATTACTAGATATCATCAAATTGCTCCTCATCCAGTCTTGAGTTAAATGTTTCTACATTAGAGTTGAGAGATGGTACTCTAATTGAATTATCATGGCTTCCTTGACATGAACTAATTAGTTATTAAGCAGAAATTATTTAGGTAAATTCTGGATACTGTTGAAGATAGCTTTCAAACAGTTTGGTCCCACTAAGTGTCTTCTATTTTTATTATTAAGTAAAATAAGAATTCAAATGGGATAAGATCTTTTTGAATAAATAAACAGGTTGAATATAATGAGACATTAAATTTCTATATAATATTTTATTAATAATTAGGTCAAATAGGTATCTCAACCAATAAACTGAATACTATGTATTCTTCTGGCATGGCTACAGTATATAATTATTCAGGGAGCATACACACTGATTAAAAGAAGTGCAATGATTAAAAACATGTGGCCTATTACCATGTAAAATAGATTTGGGATTAATTCTACAACTGTTTGATATTTAAAATGAGTGTGTAATTCAGTATATTAAAGAGTTTTATGTATATACAATAGAAAATGATTTAAGATTTTTTAACATTAAAATATAATGCAAGAGGAGGTAAGAAGAAATTATATTAATTCTCTCAGAGCAAGACATTATAATAAGCTGAATCACACAATTTTTAATTTTAAATTTATGTGTTAAAAGGAATCAAAGCCCTTGAGAGGAGATTGAATAAAATAAGATTAGGATCCCAACAGGGAACTTTTTGGAGATCTTTTCTACAGACATCATATCATCAAGACCTCCTGGAAGAAATGGCCTTTCAATCATAACTTCTGAAGTCATAGAGAATTTTATCATGTCTCATGTATAATGAAATGTTAATGTGATTTTTCTTGACTGATATAATTTTAAGTGAGTGATTCATTTTCAACACCAGTTCCTACTCATTATAAGACTGACTTAATTTGGTACTTATAATTAAAACCTGTTTTTAAAAATGGCAACTGAATCTGTAGGAAGAATGAACCATTTCTCATTTAGAAGGAGTTTTCTTTAGAGAGCAATATTCACTAGATCCTGCATTCATTGCATAAAACTTTAGATGGATGTAGAAAAAGATTCAATAGACAATTCTCCATCTATCAGAGTTTCTCCCTCTAGTATTCCCACTTCTAACTCCTCTTTAGGTTCAGAAAGAACACAAAAATATTTTAAAATATACTTTTCTATATATGGAAATTATAATCAAAGTGTTTGAAGCAGTGAGAGCAGTAGATAGATGATAGATAACTGGATGGATAGATATAGACAGATGATAGATAGATATAGATAGATGATAGATAGATAGATAGATAGATGATAGATAGATAGATAGATAGATAGATAGATAGATAGATAGATAGACAGACACATAGACAGACAGACTTAAATTTGCCACAATAAACTTCCTAAGCCAGTGAGCATAGACATTTGTTAGTTGGAAACGTTCACCATAAGTTGGAGGTCTGATACTGTGCTCAGAAAGGAGTGGGTTATCTGACACTTGGAGACCCACTGTCAGGGTGGGCTCTCTAGAGTTCAGCGTAAACTGGTAAGTCTCCACACACACAAAGGAAGGAGTGGTTCAAAGCACCCCTTTTCAGCAAATGGGATTCAATAACTAGAACTGGGACTTCAGGCTTATAGCTATGGCCTCAAAAATCATACACACAATTGATGGAATGAAAACATTCAGGTAGCCACCCAACACGGATAGCTTCACAGCTTGCATCCCGTGGGATTTGGTGAGGAACACATCATTATTGGCAAGCCTGCCCTCAAGCCTAGAAACCTGCTTACACTGCCATCTGAGGTTCTGGCTGTATTGCAACAAGACTCAGCAAGCCAAGAGCTAGAATGGAGTTTGTAAGACTTTCCCACCTGCCTCATCTCCTTTTCTGTTCTCTGGGAAAATAAAGGTAAGAGGGTAACAATCTTTTTTCTATGTCATTCCCTTTGTTCTAATTAGTGTCTTAAAATAACTTTGGGAAAACACTTTCATAACGAAAGAAATAAGAACCTGGAATATGTTGTGCAGCACCCTGGTTTTGAGCTCAAATTCAATGTCACCCTTCAGGGGCCTTCCTTGACAACCCTCTATCACATCATTCCTAGTTTTAGTTCTCTGCACAAAAGATATTGCCATTCAATACTCATCTTGTTTATATGTTGGAGAGTCAGAATGATGCAGATCAGTCTACTGGAATCAGAGTCCTGGCTCTATGTCTCAGTTTCTCTCTCTGAAATGAAGATAACAATTTTACTTACCTCTCCTTGTTTGGGGGTGGATTTCACCAGTTAATATGTGCAGAGTACTAAAACCAGGACTGATGCAAAGTAAGCACTTGATAAATGTGGACTTTCACTATTTGTTTGGTGTCTATCTCCCCAGCTACTCTTCTTCACTTGTCTGCCTTGGTGCCCAGTACCCATAATGATCCTTGGAGAACAGAGGAAATTTGCAATAGATATGCTGAAAAATTAATTAACTAAACCTATTTTAGTCAGCTATTGCTTCTGTGACTAAAAGGACCCAACCAGCACAATTACAGAGGAAGGAGAGTTCGAGGGCTCACGGTTTCAGAGGTCTTAGTCCATAGAAGGCTAGTTCTATTCATCTAGGCTTGAGGTGAGACAGAACATCATGGCAGAAGAACGTGGCAGAGGGAAGTAGCTCGCATCATCAGGAAGCAGAAAGAGAGAGACTCCTCTCACCAGATACAAATATATACCCAAGCCACACCAATTCTCACCTCCTCTAGCCATATTCTACCACTCCAGTTACCACTCAGCTAATCCCTATCAGAGGATTAAATCCCTGTTTGGGTTGAGACTCTCACAACCCAATCATTTTCCTCTGAACCTTCTTGCATTGTCTCACACGTGAGATTTTGGGGGAGACCTCATCTCTAAACCATAACAAAACCAACTCAGCAGACTTTACAAAGGCCTGGACAAGTGAAATGACAGACTCTTCAGTTAACACTAAACCCTGAACCTCTGCTATGCATGGTAGCCTAGAACATTGACTCTGTGATGCAAATAATGGCTTATTTTACTAACTGAGAAATTATCACAGTAGTTTTATGTTCCTTATACTCTATATGCCTGAGATGTAGGGTCAAATGCCTTGATGACTGAGTTAAATTCATGCCACACCATTTGGGCCACACCATCAGAATCCACACTAAAAGTTCTTCTTCTTTCTCTCTCACATTTTCTCTTGAAATTACCTCTCTGTTTCTCATGACTATTTTTGCCCACTATTATCTGCCTTTTAAAGAAAGAGTTTTAATTATTAGACTCTGTTAATATGCCTCAGAATGATTAAAAGGTGTGTAGTATGCATTTTACCCAGGCAAGCTATCAATAAACCTTAAGCAGCCTTCAAATTCACGTTGCCCTTTTCTCAGTCAGTTGGACCAGGCAGGTTATTAATAATTCCAAATTAAATTAGGGGTTCAAATAGAATAAGAACTGGTGCTGAAAATACATCCATCTTCTCAAATGACCAGACTCGAGATAATCATATTACTATACCTTCTCCATATTCAAGTGGATCTATGAAATGCTTTATTCACTGGTAGACTTGAGCAAAGGGCCATTCAGTCAGATTGGAAATTATTTGGGGAGGGATTTATTCTGCAGGTATGTTTGAGAGGAAACTCAGAAGACACAGGAATGAGGGACAGTTATAAGTACCAATGGAGATCTAAATTTTCCAAAGATAGAGGAAATGTTTCAAAAAAGTTTGAAGAATGACACAGACCATAAGAGATATTTGACAAGCATAGAACCAAGATAAGAGAAACCTGGATCTTATGTGGAAAATGAAAAGCCAACTAGGAAACAGTTGCATCCATGAAACTTTATAATATGAAATGGATTTACAATGTTATTACCACCACATAAGGACCAACAAACTCTCTGCACAATTGCTGTCATTATTTTCTGCACTTTGGTCTTAATCATATCTTTTTCTGGACCCTTTCTTTTTTCTATGTTTTATTGGTGCATTACTATTATACATAATGGTGGAACTTGTTGTTACATATTTGTACATGTACACAACATAACAATATGATTTGGTGGATGTCATTCCTTAGTATTTCCCCTTTCCCTCCCCTCTTCTCATTCCCTTGTCACTTTCCACCACTCTACAGGTCTCCCTTCTATTTTCATGAGATTGCCCCCACCCATCTTTCTTTTTTCCTCTCTAGCTTCCAGATATGAGAGAAAACATACAACCCTTGATTTTTTTAGTTTAATTTATTTTACCTCACATCATGTTCTAAAGTTCCATCCATTTTCCTGGAAAAGACATAATTACATAGCTTTATAGCTGAATACAACTCCATTGTTTATATGTACCGCATTTTCTTTATCCACTCATCCATTGATGGACACCTAGGTTGGTTCCATAATTTGTTCTAAATTATGCTGCTATAAACAAAGGTATACATGTATCACTATCATATGCTGACTTTAATTCCTTTCCTGTACAGAAGTTTTTTTTAATTTGATGACATCCCATTTATTAATTCTTGGTGTTATTTCCTAAACTTTAGGGGTCCCATTGAGGAAGTCATTGCCTACGCCTATATGTTGGAGTATTGACCCTACATTTTCTTCTAGGAATTACAAACTCTGTAGTCTTATTCATAGGTCTTTGAATTGAAAAATCAGTTTGAGTTGATTTTTGTGCAGGGTGAAATATATAGGGACCTAGTCTCATTATTCTACATATGGACAATTAGTTTTCCAGCACTATTTGTTAAAAAAGCTGTCCATTTCTCCAACATACATTTTTGGCACTTTTGTCCAGGATCAGATGACTGTATCTGTGTGGGTTTGTCTCTGTGTCTTCTATTCTGTTCCATTGGTCTATGTGTCTGTCTATATGCCAATACCTTGAGGTTTTGGTTACTATATCTATGTAGTATAATTTGAAGTCAGGTATTATACCTCCAGCATTGCTCTTTCTGGATTAGAATTGCTTTGACTATTCTGAGTCCTTTAATTTTCCAAGTGAATTTTAGAATGGTTTTTCTAGTTTTGTGAAGAATGTCATTGGTATTTTGATTGGGATTGAATTGAACAGCACTTTTGGTAGTGTGGCCATTTTAACAATATTAATTCTGCCTATCCGTGAACACAGGAGGTCTTTTTGTCTTCTAATGTCTTCTTCAATGTCTTTCTTCAGTGTTCTATAATTTTCATTATAGAAGTTTTTCACCTCCTTGGTTAGATTTATTCCTAGTTTTCTGTTTTTGTTTTTGTTTTTGAGGCAATCATGAATGGGATTATTTTCCTAACCCTTTCTTAACTGATGCATGGTTGGTCAGACATTTATTGAAAACCTAATATGGACCAGGTCCTATCGTAAGCACAAGGAGTAAGTGCTAAGCACAAATATTTGCAAAGCTGACCAAAGAAAATTCACAGTTGGGTTGGAGACATAGAGAAGCTATTGATCAAACAACCAATCAATTACATGTGAAACCAAAGTTGTGATATGTGATATGAAAGAAAAATGGCTTTTCGATGAGCACAAAATACGGATTGGGCTGATCAGGAAAACTTTTACTAAGGTAGCAAACCTTAATCTTAAAACTGGAGGGAGAATAGGTATTACATGGGTGAATATGACAGAACAAAGCAAGTGACCTTGTAGGTTGAAGGAACATTATGTAAAAGTACTCTGAAATGAGGAGATCACTGGAAGAAAGCCAGGTCAGTGAAGACAAGAGAGAAACAGGGCATGATATACGTGATGAGGCAAGAGAGATATGCCCAAATCAGACAATCCAGGGCCCTTTCAACCTCATTAAGGAGTTTTTATTTTATTGTAAAGGCAATGGAAAGCCTTTCATAGGTGATATTGCACCTCTACCATGTGAAGCTCCATTATCCCAGTTGCTACCTTGAGCATTTAATGTAACATAAAATTGAACTAAATCTGGGTAAAAAGAATGACAAAGCAAATAGAAGGATATGCACAAATTGCAACTGGAAATTCTCAATCAAGATTTCTGTAGACAATGGGAAAGCATGGAATGAACCTTAAACTTGAATCAAAATTTTGTGGTTCGAAACCACTTGGATGTTATCCATAATAAAATTCATACACTTCCCACAAATCACACTTCCCAGGCTCCCCACCCCCAACCTTTTAGCAGCTTTAGAATTTTCTTATGTTCCGGCCCTTTGAATGTCCATCACAGTTGCAGAAGTAAAATGAATGGTAATAAGAAATTGATTTAAGTTCTGCCCTAGAGTAAAATAATGATTCATTGACGTTTGTAGCATTTTATTGTAAGTGTGGTGGAAATGATTATTATCTTTAATGGTTAACTGAGTAATTGATTATTGATAAATGAGTACTCTATTCAAGCCAGGATCCATCTTACATCACCTGGAAAAGGATGATGTTCCTACTCTTTTAATGACCATTAAGTGGTAAATAAGGAAGTGGAAATGTTTCATAACTTACATATTAAGTATCTTTGGTCATTTAACCACCTCTACAATGAGAGCAATAAGGCAGCTGGGGGTAGGTAACTGACATAAGGAAAGATCAATGACTGTTTTTCAGAGTTTTATTGAAAGTGCATTATAGATTGTCTTGCTTTTAACATTATTACTTCATTGAATAACGATATATGAGTAGGCCAAGGGGAAAAATTAGAATACAGCTTTGCAAGACTGTCCGTGTGACAGAATGAGAATTATACAGTAAAACAGCCTCCAGAGAAAATCCCAATCCCATCCCCATTTCCACAATCGAATGCAAGTGGAATTAGCCCTTGGAAAAACAGCAAAATGAATAAAATCTGTCTCTGTGTTCCACCTACCTCCCTTTTTATTTTGCATCCTCTCTGCCTTCTGATGTCCCCTCCACCTCTGAGGTACTGAACCCCTCTCCTGCTTTCTTACTACCTAAAGTTCACTTTCACACACAACTGCTATATTCCACTGAGGTGTACAATTCACAAGAACTTCCCAAGTGTCATAATGATCTCTTCTGCAATCACAATTCCCTATCACAATTCCCATTCCTTCAGTACTGTGATATCAATCAACCCTAGGAAGAAAGCAATGTAATGTAGCCAATTTATGCTACTTCTTATTAACCTGATTGGGATGAATTCATTTTAGTCAAGAATCCAATTGTATGCTCAATACTTAACACTTAATACTGCTGAGAGGAATATCAGGTGGAATAGCAAAGGGATATGCAGCTTCATGGACCTGTGTGTTGAAGAAGATGGAGACTTTGCTGAGGGTCGTTGCCAGAGGCAGGGTGAACCAAGAGAAAAAAAACAGACTTAAAATTTAAAAGAACTCAGTTCAAATCCTGGCTCTGCCCCCATCAGTGGGGCCACCTGGAACACTCAACTTCATCTGTAGAGTGGGTGTTCCAGTCTTATCAGATTAGATCGGGATTAGAAAAATAACGTATGTATCATGCCTAGTTCTGAAGCTGGTGCATGGGTTGTAAAACAATCAAATCACCTTTGTTATTTTGACAGAGAGGTTTCCAGGCATTCTAAGGGCTAATAATCATCTTTGTTTGTTGTTGTTGTTTTTTGTTTGTTTGTTTTCTGATAATCCCAAGAAGAACTGAGTTGATTAAGCAAGAGCTTAGGAACTGAGAATCATGGTTTATAGATAAACAACACCTGAATCCAAGTTTAAACTGAACCTTGACTTGAGAACTATGAATGTTAGAAGGCACCCTCTTTACTTTGGCCTTAATTCCAAAAGCAAGGGCATTAATATTGCCATTTAACATCTTCAATATAATCTGAAAGGCCATTCAATATCCAGTATTTATGTCAACCACAGGATGACTCTAGTTGAAGTAACATCATTTTATTTCTCACTGGTCATGAGGGTATAATCACCAAGAGAGCAGCTTCTGTTAGATACTTTCTCTTGCAGTAGTATCCCACGTATTTCTGCCTACCACTGTCTTCTGATGTTTTTAAACATCTGAAGTATTTCCTAACCATAGACTTAGGCTCTGGCAAATTAAAATCTACCACCTCCTGTCCTTTTCTTCCCCAAATTCTGAACTCAGTACCAGTGACTGTAGCCTGGTCTTTTCTTCACCCTTACTTCTCTCTTCAATCATTCCCAAGGTTCATGAAAAATAATGAGAATAGTTTAATTGGGGTTGGAAAATATCAGTTTAGTTTATCTTCTCTAAGACCATTTTTAGAAGAAAAAATATTTATAATTTAATGTTTCAAATATTCCATCTTTTTTTAAAGTGAAGGGAGAACAAATCTAGCCATAAATACATTACTTGTAACCCTTGACCCCAGAGCTTCAAGCCATCCATATATTATACAGTAGAGAGTCAAAGTTCAGAGTCCCTTTAAATCATATACAGCAGTTACTCTTCTAATAGTCTATTGAAAAGAGCCACCAATCTACTTTAAATGAAACAGGAAGAAGTCTGTATTCACTATGGTCATGCAGACTTCCACAAGGAAGCAAGGAAAAGCATGGAGAGGGCTGGAGGCGCGTCCAGTGGTAGAGGGCTTGCCCGGCATGCACAAGGACCTGGGTTCAGTCCCTACTACTGTCAAACAAAAGAAAGAAAAAAGGCATTGAGAGAGGTAGTGGGAGACACATGGAGTCATGAGAATGCTGGCAGTTGTGGGAGAGTGGATAAGGGCATTGCATTAAGCTAATTAGATAATATTTATTGCAGTTTCCTCTCATGGTATTTTTTCAAGGCAGTGGTATTCAACTTGTGTCCTCTCTTGCTCGATGATCCTGTACAGGTGCCCAACACAAAGTCCAGGGAAAGGTTAAGCAGGCAGAGTTGGTGCATATTTTATAGATAGCATGGCTCTACTTTTTTCATCAATATCTGTATATATGTATAAGATTATACTAAGAAAAATGAATTTTATTTCTTAAAAATATTTGAGATTCATTGATACTATGTTCTAGAGGATTATTTGTTGCCACAATAGCCAAAAGATAAAGACAAAAATATATAATGGTCTTTAAAACATTTTTAAAAATTGTATTCTTTGACTGTAAAATGGGAGATGATAAAAATCATGCAAGAATAGCTGACATGTATCAAGTACTTATCAAGTACCCAGCACTATACTAAGGGATTCACACTGATAATTAGAACAAAATTTAGGCTCCATAATGATCTGAATATAGGTTACATTAAGATCTTCATATTCAGTAGGAAAACTGAGGCTCAGAAGATATAGCTGTGTCCAAGATTATACAACCAGAAAGTAATACACAGTGGGATCACTGGAAAACAACCTAATAATTCTCAGTGGCTTGACACAGAAGTTTATTCACATGTCAGTCCAACAAAGATGTTTAGTAGATAGTGCTCCACTAGTTTGGTTATTCATGGACCCAGCCTTCTTTATCTTGTAGATCTTTTCCTAAGGACCTCAGAAGGCTCAGCTGGACTTTTGCATCTGGCTGTCAGGCAGGTAGAGCAGAGGATTACATAGGTTTTCAAGATTCAGATCTGGATCAGGATGCATCATTTCTGCCCATGTTTCAGCAGCCAGAACTCAGTTGCCTGGATATGTCCAACTCTAAAGGAAATTGGAAAGTGTATTGTAGTTTTTTGCCTAGGAGGAAAGGGAAAATGGTTATGTGCCAGTCTTTACCACATTGATGAGGCCAGGATTGAAATTCAGGAACTTTTAACCTTCCAGAGCCCACCTCATTATGAACCTAACTAGTCTTGGGACACTAAATGCTATGGATTTTGATCTCTAGGATCACCATTTCAGATTCTAGGCATGAAATAAGAACAAATATATAATATATATATATTCTTGTTTTCTCATTTAATGTTTATTGAACAATTACTACTTATCAGGCACTATTTGGAATCTTAATTATACCCCAAAGTTCTGCATGTTAAAGGCTTAGTCTCCAGCTTAGCACTGTTGGGAAATAGTGGAAATTTTCAGAGGTGGGGCCTATTGGGAGGTCTTCCAGTTCATTATGTATGTGCCCTTGAAATGATTATTGGAAGCCCAGTACCTTCCCTCTCATTTTCACTTCATGGCCACGAAGTGAGCAGCTTTGCTCTACCAGGCACTCACCACCATGAAGTGCTGCTTTGCCACAGGCCCAAAAACAATGGAACCATTTGATCATGCATTTGAACCTTCGAAATTGTGAGATAAACCTTTTCTTAGGAATTTGTTAGAGTAACAGAAAGCTGACTAACTCACCAGGCAGATACTCATCTTTTATTTATTCAAATTCTTTCACTATTCAAAAGACTTGGACTGGGGATGTAGCTCACATGCCCAGCATGCACAAGGCCCTAAATTCAATCCCCAGTACCACAAAGGGAAAAAAAGGATAATGGTAGGGGTTATAGCAATAAATGATAGATAAAACAGTCCCTACAACATGCAACTCATATCTCAGAGACTTGACTTATATTTCTCATCCAAGGCACTTCACTACTATCTACAAAATTTTGTACCACTCTGTTTTATTAACTTTCAACCAGAATATATATGGGATACAAGAAAGCATGTTTTCTAAGTGGGGTTATTTATCAAAATTCCCTTGAAAAGGCAGAGATCTGTATTTTCTTAGCATTTTAGGATCTGTGTTTTCTTAGCATATGAGCTGGCAGGTGAATAAATTCTAGTGTTATGAAAGAGCACTGGGCTAGGAATCATGTGTTTAGGTTTCATTATTGTTCTGCCACTCATGTCATGTATGACTTGAGCATATTTTCTAACTGCAAAGTGAGACACTGAAACAATTTCACAGATCCCTTTCATCTTCAAAACAAGCTTAACATTTTTGAAAAGTGATGTCAGCAAGTTTAATAACTAAAAGTTCTTAGTTCATCCCCTCCCCCCCCAAAAAAACAGCCAAAACAATGAATAAGCAAATATGTTTTGTTGGAATAACTAAAAGAGAATGTCAGAGTACTTCATAAGTATAGCAGAAAGCTTTAGACCACAAAACCTGAGAATGACCATATAGAGAATGGAAATAAACATCTTGCCTCAATCACTCCATCCCCCAACTGAAGAAGCCGTAAATATGTTATATCTCTATCTCTGTATCTACTCAGAACAAAAGCCACCATACCTTTCCCAAATGGCACACTAAGACCCATCTGCAAATGAAAGTCTTTCCATATAAAAGTTACTCTGTAAATTTTGAGAGAGTTGACTATTTTACCAGATGAGCAGACATCAAAGCAGGGACAAAAGAAACATGAAAAACAAGAAAAAACATGACACTACCAAAGAAACACAATAATTCTCTCATAACCAATCCCAAAGAAAAATAAATTTACAAATTGCCTGAAAAGGAATTTAAAGTACTGATCTTAAAGGAAATCAATGAAATACAGAATACAGAGAGACAAATCAATGAATTCAGAAAAACAACTCATAATTTAAAAAGAAATTCAATAAAAAGATGAATATCATAAACAAAAGAATTGAACAGAAATCATGGAGCTAAAGAATTCAGTGAATTAAATAAAATATAATAAATAGCTTCAATTGTAGATTAGATCAAATACAAGAAAGAATTTGAACTTGAAGTTAGAGTTTTTGAAATTACTCGGAGGTGAAAATGTATGTAGAATGACAATAAAGACAGCCTGTGGGATTTATAGGTTTACACTTGCTCCTCTAAGACACTCTTTTCCCTCTTTGCCTACTCTTGCTTCAAATCCCCCAATCCATCTTTTTCCTTGGTTTGCCTTGATGTCTATTTTTTTTTTCTATTTTTTCTCTTTCTTTGTCTTCCTTTGCCCAATTTCTCTCCCTTCCCCTTTCATCCCCTATATTGTGTAATAATAATTTTATTCCTTTAATAACTAATTTTTCAACATATTCTAGAATATTACTACAATTTTATACCTGGATTAGAGGAACTGTGGAGAACATTTTCTAAAGTATTATTAATATGTGGCTTTGTTCTGAAGTAACTGCAATTAATAGGTTTTAGTGTCTTCTCTCAAAGTGGTGCTGATACTGGGAACAGCAAGAGATACACACTGAGTAGGAGTATCAATACCTAGCTATTGGTCCAATCCAGAGCACTTAAGAGAAAGAAGCTCACTAAATAGTTTCTTGCATAAAAGTAGAAAAGAAAATCTTCCCAACAGATGAGCATACCTAGAAACAATATAAAAAAGCAAGGGAAGAAACCACCTAAACAATTCACAACACTTAATCATCTGATTCCATTGACACCACAGTGGAGCAACTGAGAAATAATCAAGAAAGTTCATAATTAAAATGTTCAGTGAGGTAAAAGAAGATGTAAGGAAAAAACTTAGAGAAAAAATACAGGAAGCAAAAGATGATGTCATTAAAGAGATAGAATTTCTGAAAAAGAACAAAACAGAAATCCTGGACTCAATAAATCAAGTTAAAAATACAGTTGAAATCATCACCAATAGATTAGACCACATCTCAGAACTTGAAGACAAAGCATATAATCTTGAAAATATAGTCAACAAGAAGGAAAAAAAAGAAATGTTAAGAGACCATGACCAGAATATTCAAGAAATCTGGGATAGCATTAAGAGATCAAATCTAAGAATCATTGGCATAGACAAAGTCTCTAAAATACAAACTAAAGGAATGCACAACCTTTATAATGAAATAATAGTGAACAACACCATCCAAACCTTAAGGACAAACTGAAAATCGAAACACAAGAGACATTTAAAACCCCAAATAGGGAAGTTAAAAAAGATCCTCTCCAAGACTCATTATAATTAAAATGCCTGATATGCAGAATAAGGACAGAATTTTAAAAGCTGCAAGGGAAAATGGCAGGTCAGACTTGGAGGCAAGCCAATTAGGATTTCAAATGATTAGTCAGCCCAAACTCTAAAAGCCAGGAGGTCTAGGAATAATGTATACCAATACCCAAAGGAAAATGTGTGCCAACCAAGATTATTATAGCAAGCAAAACTATCCTTCAGAATTGAATATGAAATAAAAACTTTCATGATATGCAAAAACTAAAAGAATGAATTGCCACTAAGCCAGTACTACAAAACATTGTCAATGAAATATTTCATGCAGAACAAATGGAAAATAAAAATCAGCGAGCCTAGGAATGAATCACACAAGAAGAATAATCAATTAAAGGAGAATCAATCTGGTTTAAGTATTAGAAATGTATCAAAATTACAGGAAATAAAAATCATCTATCAATAATAACACTGAATTTAAATGGTCTGAAGTCCCTAATTGAAAGACATAGACTGACAAAATGGATTCAAAAACAAGAAACAACCAAATGAATTTTACAAGAGACTTACCTTGCAAGCAAAGATATCCACAGGCTGAGGATAAAAGAATGGAAAAAGATATCATGCAAATAGAGAACAAAAGCAAGCAGGGATAGCTACCCTCACATCAGACAAAGTAGAATTCAAGCAAAAATATTAATCAGAAAAGATAAAGAAGGTCATGTCATACTGGTTGTGGGAATCATCCAACAAGATATAATGATTGTAAATTCTTGTGCCCCAAACAATGGTGCACTTACATACATAAAACAAACCCTTTCCAATATAAAGAGTCAAATAGACTATAATAAAATAATACTGGGTGGTTTCAAAACACCTCTCTCACTACTAGCTACGTCATTCAGACATAAACTAAGTAAACACACTTCAAAACTAAAAAATAGTACTAATCAAATGGACTTACCAGTCATCTATAGAATATTTCATCCATCAACAATTGAATTCACTTTCTTCTTAGTGGTACATGAAAGTGTCTCAAAAATATATTGTATTTTAGGACACAAAGTAAGACTTAGCAAATACAAAAAATACAGATTGTTCCTTGCATCTTATCAGATCATATTGAAATGAAATTAGAAATCAACAAGATAAAAAAAAAAAAACATTTTAACACCTGGATAGGCAACATAGGTAAATCAATAAATGTAATTCACCATTTAAGGAGAGTAAGGACAAGAATCATACAATCACCTCAATAGATGCAGAAAAACATTCAACAAAATCCAGCACCCATTCATATTCAAAATGCCAGAGAAGCTAGGGATAGAAAGAACTATTCAACATTATAAAGGCTATCTGCAACAAGCCCAAGGCCAACATCATACTGAACAGAGAAAACTGAAAAAATTTCCTCTAGAATTAGGAAAAATACAGGAATGTCTACTCTCTCAACTCCTATTCAACAGAGTTCTTAAAAATCTAGCCAGACAGTCACCAAGAATACAAATAATAATAAATGCTGGAGAAGATGCCAAGAAAAAGGAATACTTTTACACTTGTTGGTAGAATTATAAATTATTACAATTACTATGGAAATAATTATAAAGGTTCTTCAAATTACTAGGCATGGAATCACCATAACACCCAGCTATACTACTCCTCAGTATTTATCCAAAAGAATTAAAGTTATCCTAATACAATGACACATACATACTCATTTTTATAGAAGCACAATTTACAAAAGCCAAACTATGGAACTGGAGTAGGTGTCCATCAACAGATGAGTGAATAAAGAAAATGTTATATATATATATATATATATATATATATATATATATATATACACACACATGAAGTTTTATTCATTCATAAAGAAAAATGAATTATGTCATCTGTAGGAAAATGTATAGAACTAGAGATTATCATGTTAAGCAAAATAAGCCAAATTCAGAAGGTCAAGGGTGGTATATTTTCTCTCATATGTGGAAGCTAGAGAGGAAAAAGGAAAAGAAAGGTGGAGGCAGATCTTAAAAAATCAAAGGGAGAACAGTAGAGGAGAGGGAACAAGGGGAGGGAGAGGGGAGTGCTGGAGAGTGACATAGACCAAATTACATTGCTACATTGTGTTCATGAATTAATATGTAACAATAAATACCATCATTATGTGCACATATAATGCACCAATTGAAAAATATGGGAGAAAAAACTCTAGCCAGAGCAATCAGGCAAGGAAGGGAAATTAAAGGGATACAAATAGGAAAAGAAGTCAAATTATCTCTGTTTACTGATGATGTGATCCTATATTTAGAAGACCCAAAAAACTCCATGAGAAGACTTTCAGAGCTTACAACTTCTGAAAAGAAGCAGGATACAAGAAGAACATACAAAAATCAATCACAGTTCTATACTACAATGATGAATCTACTGAGAAAGAAATCAGGAAAACTATCCCATTCACAATAATCAAAAAAAAAATACTTGGGAATAAATCTAACCAAGGAGGTGAAAGATCTCTATGATGAAAAGTATTAGAATACTGAAGAAATTGAAGAAAACCATAGAAGATGGAAAGATCTCCCATGTTCTTGGGTAGGCATAATTAATATTGTCCAAATGGCCATATTACTAAAGAGTCAGATTCAATGCAATCCCTATCAAAATACCACAACATTCTTCACCTAGAAAACAAACAGTCCAAAAATTTATTTGGAAGAATAAAAGACCCAGAATAGCCAAAGTAATTCTAAGTCAAAAAAGTAATGCTAGAGGAATCACAATATCTGACTTCAAATTATACTACAGAGCTATAGTAAAAAAATAGCATAGTATTGTCATCAAAATAGACATGAAGATTCATGGAATAGCACAGAAGGCACATAGACAAACTCACATAGTACAGTTATCTGATAACCCAACAAAGGTGCTGTTTAAGTTAGCATTTTTGTTACAGTGACCACAAGACATGACAAGAACAACATAGAAGAGAAAAAATTTATTTGGGGCTCATGGTTTCAGAGGTCTCACTCCATGGTTGGTAAACTCCATTGCTCTGGGACCAACATGAGGCAGAACATTATGGTGCAAGGGCATGGCAGAGGGAAGCAGCTCAGGATGTGGCAATCAGGAAGCAGAGAGAGAGAGCTCCACTCACCAGGGACAAAACATAAGCCCCAAAGTCACACCCCAGTAACCTACCTCCCCTAGCCATATCCTACGTGCCTACAGCTACTGCCCATTGAAGCCCTATCAGTAGATTAATCTACTGATTAGGTTAGACCTCTCACAATCTAATCATTTCACCCTTGAAAATTCTTGCATGTCTCACACATAAGGCTTTTGAGAGAAACCTCATCTCTGAACCATAACAGGTGCCGAAAACATATGTTGGAGAAAAGATGGCCTTTTTAAACAAATGGTGCTGGGAAAACTGCATATCCATAAGTAGAAGAATGAAACTAGATCCCTAACTTTCACCCTGCAAAAGGTCATCCCAAAGTAGATCAAAGGCCTAGGAATTAGATCAGAAACTTTACAACTGCTTAAAGGAAACATAGAGTCAATTACCCAACAAATTGGTGCAGGCTCTAACTTCCTTTAAAGACCTCTAAAGTTCAAAAATTAAAACCAAAAATCAATAAGTGAGACAGCATCAAATTAAAAAGCTTCTGCACAAGAAAATAATTCAGTATGTGAAAAGAGAGCCTATAGAATGGGAAAAGGTCTTTGCCAGCTGCTCCTCTAAGCAGGGATTATTATCTAGAATACATAAAGAATTCAAAAATTTTAACACCAAAGAAATAATAATAAAATAAAAATAACCTAACCAACAAATGTGCAAAGAGCTAAACGTATATTTCTCCAAAGAAGAAACACAAAGGGTTAACAAATATGTAAGAAAACATTTAACATCTCTAGCAATCAGGGAAATGTAAATCAAAACAAAACTGACATTTCATCTCACTCCAGTTAGAATGGCAACCATCAAAAATACAAATAATTGCCAGGGGTGGTGGCACACACTTTTCATCCAAGCAGTTCAGCAGAAGTCTGAGGCAGGAGGATCACAAGTCCAAAGACAGCCTCAGAAACTTGGCAAGGCCCTAAGCAACTTTGCAAAATCCTGTCTCAAATTAAAAAAAAAAAAAAAAGGTTAAAAAGGGCTGGGGATGTGGCTCAGTGGTTAAACCACCTCTGGGTTCAATTCCTGGTACCAAAAAAAAAAATAATACAAATAATAATAAAAGTTGGCAAGGATGTGGGGATTGAAAACGTATACTCTTTCATTGTTCGTGGAACTGCAAATTAGTAAAACCACTTTGGAAAGCACTGTGGAGATTCCTCAAAAGACTAGGAATGGAACCACCATCTGACTCAGGTATTCCATGCCTTGGTTTCATCCAAAAAAACTAAAATCAGCATACTATAGTGATACAGGCACCTCAATGTTTATAACAGTGCAATTCATTAGTTAAGTTATGGAACCAGCTCAGGTGCCTGTCAACAATGAATGGATAAAGAAAATGTGGTATATATACACAATGGAGTTTCACTCAGCCATAAAGAAGAATGAAATTATGTCATTTGCTGGTAAATGGATGAAACTGGAAAACATCATGCTAAGTGAAATAAGCCAGCCTCAGAAAGCCAAAGGTCAAATGCCTTCTCTCATAGGCAAAAACTAGATCAAAATAAGAAGGGAAAAGGAAGGATTCCATGAAAATAGAATAGAAAGGATATCAGTAGAGTACAGGAAGGTGATAGAGGGGAAGGAAGAAGTGATGGGAAAGGGGAAAAACAGTGCAATGAAATTGACCATATTATGCTGCATACATACATGAATACACCACAGGGAATTTCACTTTTGTGTATATCTATAAAGCACGAATTTCTAAAAACCTATAAACAGAAGGAAGACCAGTAGAGTAGAGGAAGGGGACCAGGAGGATAGAGTGGGTAGAGGAACATTGAGAACTGATGTGAAGCAAATTATATTCTATGCACATATGATTATGCCAAAATTAACCCTAATAGTTTGTGTAAACATAACGCATTAATAAAAACTTTCAAAAAAGATACCAGAAGTAAACTAGACTGATATCTATGATGATGTTGATGCATAATTCCTCAAATAAAACTAAACAACACATTACAAATAATATACATACCGATCAAGTGGAATTTATCCCCAGTATGCAAAGTTAATTTAACATATGCAAATCAATGTGATACATCACATAGACATACTGAAAGGGCTGTGGATATAGCTCAGTTGGTAGAGCACAAGGCCCTGGGCTCAATCCCCAGCTGAGAGACAAAATGATATTGACACAGAAAATGCATTTGACAAAGTTCAACACTTTTTCTTGATTAAAAGGAAAATACTTAACTGTTTAGACATAGAGCCTCTCAGCTATAGGTTTGTCATAATGAATCTATAGCTAGCATCATAATCAGTGGGGAAAAACAAAGTTTTTCCACTAAGATGTGTTACAAGGGAAGAGTGCCCACTTTTACCACTTCTATTCAACATAGTACTGGGAGTACTATCAAGTGAAATAAGACAGTTCCAAAAACCAAAGGCCGAATGTTCTCTCTGATATGTGGATGCTAATGCACAACAAGGGAGGGTAGAGAAGGGGAAAATAGAAGCCCATTGGATTAGACAAAGGGAAATAAAAGGAAGAAAGGGGAAAGGAATAGAAAGGATAGTAGAATTAATCAGACATGACTTTCCTAGCCTTGTATTTGAATGCACAACCAGGGTAACTGCATCATGTACAACCACAAGAACAGGATCCTAATTAGAATAAGTTAGACTCCATGTAAGTATAATACACCAAAATACACTCTCCTAGCATGTGTATCTAAAAAGAACAAAAAAAAAGAGCAGTTAGACAACAAAAAGAAATAAAATGTATTTAAAACAGAAAGAAATAAGTAAAACAATCTCTATTTGTAGATGACATGATCTTACATGCAGAAACTCCCAAAGTCTAGACCAGAAAACCCTACAAGATCTAATAATGAATCCAGTAAAACTGCAGGATATAAGTCAATTTACAAAAGTCTGCAACATTTCCAAGCATAAATAATGACTTAGCCCCCCCCCCCAAAAAAAAAGTAAAAAAAAAAAATCCCATTTATGGCTGCATAAGAAAAAGTAGGGATGAATCTAATCAAGGAAGAGAAAGATCTGTACACCAAAAACTACAAAACATTGATGAAATAAATTGGAAAGGACACAATTAAATAGGGAGAGTTTCCATTGATTCAAAAACTTAATAGTTAAAATGTGCCTATTACCTAAAGCAATATATAGACTCGAAGTTCTAATGACTTGAAAATATAAGGGAAATTAGTGAAACAGAGGAAGGGAGTTGAGAGAGTAGGAGGAGGGACAGGAAAAGGAAGGACTGTGGAATGAAATTTACCAAATTATACCATGTGCATATATGAATATGCTATGCTGGAAGTTCATATATACATAGCACCAATTTTAAATAAATAAATAAATAAATAAATAAATAGAAGAAATCCCTATAGAAAAGAGAAAGGGGAATGGGAAGGAGGAGAGGAGGGAAAGTAGAAGTACAGGGAATTGAAATGGAGCAAATTATATTCCATGCAGGTATGAATATGTCAAAATGAACCTCGCTATTATGTATAAATATAATGCACTAATAAAAACACTTTTAAAAGGACTTTGGGACCTAACATTTTGAAATTATTTTCCCAAAGTCTGAAATGTTATGTCATTTATTTTCCTAAAATCTTCAGGAACATTCAAAATGAAATGCTATATGGTTTAAGATATAGAAATCTATTTATTTGATCAAATCATACATACATGTGACAAGAGAGATTGCTTTTGTTTTGAGAATGACATAATTCTAGGTTAATTATTTTGAGAAGCATATGGAAGCTTTCAGTAGTGTATGATAAAGTTAATTTCACAAATTAGAATACTTCTTATTCTGCTTTCTATAGAAATTACAGCCTATCATATGCAGGTTACTGATTACATTTCGTTCTTATTATGAGAATGCTACTAATGAAATTAAAACTGTATTCCCCATGGCTAGTACTCCTAGTTTCTTACAGAGGCACAAAGAAATATGTAGAATACTGAATGGCTTTAGAAAATGACACCTCTTTCTGTAAAAGATTCCAATATCTACTTGTTCTGAAATTGTCATTTATTTAATAAGCCAACATTTTTTCACACTTAAAATGACTCCAACAACATTGTACACAGAAATAGGGAAAAAAAATCCTACAATTAATGTGGAATCACAGAAGACCCAAAATAGCCAAAGCAACTTAATGAATAAAAGTATTTCCTGATTTTAAATTATCGTACAAAGCTATGGACATTATAACAGTATGGCACTGGCATAAAAACAGAGACATAAGCCAGCATAACAGAATAGAGAACTCCAAAATAAATCCAAACATTTATGGTCAACTAATTTTCAACAAGGGAGCAAGTTAAACACAATGGGAAAGAATAGTCTTTCTAAAAAATGATGCTAGTAAAACTGGATTTCCATATGTAAAAGAATGAAAGTAGACACCATAGTGTATGTTCTGCAGCTTTGTTCTCCCTTTTCAAGATTATTTAGACAGTTTAGTTCCTTTTTCCACTTCCATATAAACTTTAGAATCACTACATCAATTTCAATCAGAAAAATTATGATGAATTGTTATGGAGAGTATATTAAACACATAGGTCAATCTGGAAAGAATTGACATCTTTACAATATTTATTCATCCAACCCATGAACATGATACATCTCTCCATTTATTTTTGACTTCTTTTATTTTTCTCAGTTTGGTAATTTCCAATCTTGAGATTTTGAACCTCTTTTATTAAATTTATTTCTAATAATTGTGTTTTTTAAGACTACTAAAAATAAAATTGCTTACTTTGAAAAAAAGCCATTTTGAGTGCATTTTGTTCTAGTAGAAACTATGTTGGACTAAGGATCAGAAAATGAGGACTATATCCCTAGCTCCCTAGTTCCTTGTAGAAATCACCTCAAATCTCTGCTCCTCAGTCCATTCAGTGACCCCCCCAAATGATCTTGAGCTTTAAAAATATGCCTTCAAATTTGAATATTCTGTTAGAATTTATGGTACCAATGTTGGGCACCAAGTTCAGGATTTTACTTCAGAGTTTAATTTCCTGTCACTGAATTTTAAGCAAGCATTCTGGAAGGTCTGAAGTTGGTGGAAAACCTTCCACATGAAGAAAGAGTAATTTTTTCTCTTGCCCATTTCTCTGATCATTTAAGTATATTTTTCCTTTCCCCCAAATTTGCAACCACTCTGGTTTTGATTGTACACGTTGATACTGAGAAACTCCATACTTCAGCCCTGTTTACTCTGCTAATTTGGAACTTTAAAGTTGCATTACTCCAAACCTCCACCATTCCTCCCTTCAGATTAGAAACTATGTCAGAGCAAGGTGATTCAAAACAGACTAACATTGAGGCTCTCTCTCTTAATATTTACTTTTATCATTACATCTATTTATTTGTTTAATCAAATTGAGAAAAAATCATCTTTATTACAAGGGAGAAAAGTTTATTAATGCTCTTTAAGTCAAGAGATTATATAGGTCATTAAAATTCACACAATGTTTAGTTCCATACAAAAAGTTAATGAAACTAGTTGTTAATGAGATCAGCTGTATTTATAATATTGGTTGGAGAGTTAAATATTTGCAGTATATATGAGGAACTCTTACTTGGTATAAGGTGACCATGGCTATTTTGCCAATTCACAGGAAATAAGAACATTTGTCTGAAAGTGTCTACAATGCAAAAATAAGTATAAATCACAAAACCAGGGTTTGATTGTTTCCAAAAGGTATTAGTTAGATAGAATTTTCTTCTAAACTAGAATTGATCCTAAGTCAGAGTCAGATCTCTTGCAACTTCTGTCCAAAGGCATTGTTAGAATGTGGATTTTTATTTGACTAGGGGTGGGGGAACAGGGAGGATAGAAGTATTCTTCAGTAGGAAACAAAAGTAATATCTAAAAGCCAGAAGTTTGTGATGACTTCATTCATTATTTTCAAATAAATCTCTTTGAAATGAAAGACTGCAATTTAACATTACTTAGTCCTCGCCAAATATTCTCCAGGTTCACTTCACTGGCTGCCTGTGAGCCTGAATAATGCTATTACTCTCTGCCTACAGTGGCTGCTCTGCTCCAAAGCCTGAGAGAGATGGAAAAGCCAACAGCAGGAAGCACTTCCCACATACGTGTTTTCTCTCCAAGTACATAAAGCCTGCAGAAACCACTACCTGCTCTTATGTCTTTAAAGCAAGACTCAACAGAGCATTATTCTAGGAGAGGAAGACTTGGATAAATAGTTTCTAAACTGGTGGTTTCCAAAGGGAGAGAAAACAAGTGGTCAATGGGAATGGGAGAAGAAAATATTAAAACTTCATCTCCTCTATAACTTTTAAATGTTTTACCAGTACCTACCATATGAAAGATGACCAGTACACGCACATAAGGCATTATGTATATAAGGCCGTCTGACAGAACCTGTGGCCTTCAGTAAGAGAATCAGCTTAGCCAAGGAGTTAAGTACCCTAGCCTCACTCCCTAATATCCTCCAGGTTTCCTGGCAAACAAAACTGAAAAATCAGAGGACAGAAGAGCCCACAGATGCAATGCACATTTGGCCTGGAGAGGTATGCAGAAGCTATCCGTGGAGGATGTGCTCCCAATTATTTTTACAAATAGGGTTATTCATTATTGCAATAAAAAGTTAGGATGCCATTATTCTGTTGTTTTTTTTTTTTTTTTTTTTTTTTTTTTATTCTTTTATTTACTTATTGATTCATTGAACACAAATGGAGTACAGCTATTGTTTCACTGTTTGTACACAAGGTAGAGTCACACCATCTGTGCATTCATGCATGTACACAGGGCAATGGTATCTGTCACACATTCTGTTATTAATTTTATCCCCCACCCACCCCCACCCCTCCCTTCCCTCTATGCTAGCTATCTTTCCTCCATTCTTGCCATCTTTCCCCCCCCACATTATGCATCATCATTCATATATCAGAGAGACCATTCGGCTTTTGGATTTTTGGGATTGGCTGATCTCACTTAGCATCACTCGTTATAAGAGAGATGCCATTATTCTGAATGACCATACTAGATACGGATGTCGGACAAAAGCTAAGTTCAGAAGTCTTAGGCTACCCAAGGCTCACTGGCCCAATCCAATTAAGATTTTACTAATCAGGAAAATCGTTCGACATATAGGACAGAAGAGTGTTGCATTTGGAATAGTGTCAGTCACCTCAACTTTGAGTAAAAAGGCCAACATTCACTTCCCTAGACTTTCAGTCAATTACTCTTTCATTCACTTATTTGTTCCTTGTGTAAAGCAATGTACATGTGCTGAGAACACAAAATGAGTCATATTTGATACCTGGCATCAAGTTCCTGTTAAATTTGTAAAAGGAGACAGACATATAATTAATATGTTGAATAGCATTATAATTATGCTGAGAAGTCAGAGCAAATTGCAATGGGGTTTCAAAATAAATAAACAGTTGTACTGGAGATTAGGAAATGGTCAAAACTTGTTCCACATGAGGTAGGTTCTGGAGTCCTGCTATAAGACATTGTTCCAACAACATACCATTCCCTTGACAATACTGTATTGCATAATTAAAAATTTATTAAGAGCATACAACTCATGTTAAATGTTCACATTACAAAAAGGAATCATTTTAAGAAGACATTAATTTGGGAACATTGAAGAAGTTACACAGTATATTTCAGGGAAAGGAAACATAATGGGTAAAACAACCTGGTACTTTGGGAACTGGAAATATTTCAGCAATGCTGAGACTCAGGGTGAAAGTGAGGGGAAATACAAAATGAAACTGAAAAGGTAGCCAGGTGGAGATGATAGAAAACTGTATTTTCCAATCTAAAATGTGGACTCTTTTCTCTGAACTATTTTCTATTGAACCTTTAGCTTGAGCAACTCTATCTCAATTTATTTGAATCAGTTTCTTTAACTAGAATATAAGAAGTACTGGTCATAAGCTATCACAGAATCAGTTGAAAAACTCATTCTGAACCACAATGTGGATACCACAATGTTAATAGATTGCTTTAGGGTGAGGGAACCAATGTTAAATAACAATTTGTCTTCAGATCAGTTTGGACTTTAAGTTTTCCCCAAAGGTTCATCTGTGAAAGGCTTGGTCTCGAGAGGCCACTGGGAGGTGATAGAACTATAAGAGACACGGTCTAGTGGGAAGTCTTTAGGCCACTGAAGGTGTGCCCTGGAGAGGATTGTGGAGTGTGGGACCTCAGCCTCAGACTCTTCCTCCTTTTGCTTTCTTTTTCTTTTCTTTTCTTTTTTTTTCCCCCTCTCTTTCTCTCTCTTTCTCCCAGGTAAGCAATTTTGCTCAGCCACATGGTACCCCTACCAGAGACCTAAAAGCAATGAGTCTACCTAATCATGGACTATAACCTCCAACACTGGGAGTCAAATTTCTTTTTATAATTTTATTTATCTCAAGTATTTGATACAGTAACAGAAAAATGACTGTCAGTGTTTCATTGTTATTGCTTGGGCTTTATTTTGTTTTGCTTTTTATCATGCTGGCCATCAAACTCAGGGCCTTGTGCCTGCTAAGCAGGAATTTTACCACTGAACTACAACCCAACCCTCACTGTCAGTTTTAAATGCTGGGGAATACTCTTATTTCTTTAAGGTAAATAGGCTACTTCAGGTAAACCACATGGCTTCATAATTTGGCTTTGTTATTAGGATAAAGATCAACATGTCAACTAGCCATGTCAGTGATGATCAAATAGAGATTAAGAAATGGCATCAAATATCCCTTTCCTTCTTCTTTTTCCTAGGATTGAAATATATTCCCACTAAAAGCTCTCAGTTCCATCTCAAAAGTAGCAGGGCCTAGATATTTTCATAGACATTGGGCATTTTCACAATATTATAGTTATGGTGATCCAAAAATTACCCATTTAGTTGGCCTGTATGGATGTGGGTGTTTTATATTTGAACACAGGGCTAATTAATTTGCCCTCTCTATGCTGATATGAATCAGGCTAAAAAGCCTGATTTTCATCCAGCCCCAATCACAAAATATCTGTTAATTGTATAGAACAGTTTAGAGAGTGCTTTGGCTATTTGACAACTCAAATACATAAAGGAATTCAATAAGGAATTGCAAAGAACAATGGAGTAAAGAATAAATTCTGAGAGCACTGATAGCCAAAGTTGACTTCTTAAAAGAGTACATCAAATGAATGAACAATAAATTTCCCATAAGGCAAACCAAAGCATATTCTATAAAGCAAGAATTATCTCTCCTGAATACTCAGCTAGACATCTAATGGGTTCAGTTCTTCTCCAATACCACTTTCACAGATCGCATTTGTTCTTTTCCCAACACGTTCACTGGTACTTGTATTTCATTAGGTTATTCCCAATCAATATTCCTGCTGTGATTGGCTAATAGCACACTGAGAGGGAACCATCTGAGAGGACTAGCTAGCAGTTGGGTTCACCTTTGAAGAGAAAATGAAACGTTATATTGCCCCTTAAGAAATTCCAAGGTCGCTAGAGGAAAGATGTCTTTCCACCTCTACTCTCTCTCTTCCAGACAAGTCAGTGGAGCTTCTCCTTACAGACAAAATCCTGAAGAACGAAATTCTCTGAGGGATTTTCATAGTTGCTACTCAAGCTAGTGAATCTTTTAAGGATCAAAATGATTGGGTCCAGCACTCTTGCCATGTATAGATGGCTATTGGTGCTGGTCCATCCTGAGCCAGCTGGAATGCAGAGGGAGGCATGGAAAGCAGGTGAGGAACACTTTCTGTACTGGGAAGACCAAATTTCTCTTCTCAAGAAAACTAAGGGCCAGGAAAAGGATGCCAATATCACAGTAGGCCTCCTAGAACTCATGCCTTCTCTCAATGTCCATTTAAGCTCCATCACAAACATAGTTGGCAGCAAGGAGTCTCTCCATGACCTTGCATCTATTCATTCTCAACTTGTTTTTGTTGTAATCTATGAAACAAAGAAACTGAAGGAGTTGTAGATGGATTGATTATGAACTGATTTATGATCCTTTTGCACCAGAGAAGTAATTTTATGCATATAACTTCTTTTACAATTACCTCCACATGATTTCAAAGGAGTTCACTGCTTATGGGAGGAGGACATCAATAAGTGACACTTGCATGATCATTCATTTCAATCAGAGATTTTTTAAAAACTCAGGGGAATAGTTCAGCACCACTGAAAATTACTTTCTTTCCAGCAGGTTTTTCCTAATTGTTTTTAATTTTTTCACACACACACAAAATGACACAATCATGATCTGTTTTTTTTCCCCTTACTTTTACTTATATTTTTAAACAGATTGTATTTAAGGTGGCTAAAAGAGAGTCTTCATTTATTTAATGCCAACTATGTGCCAGAAATCATGTGAACCCATATCAACAACAATCCTTGTAATCTCTTTAAGGCCACAATTATGTTGTCTGTTTCACTTATGAAGAAACTCAGAGAAGCATAAGTATTTACCTAAGATCAAACATCCCATAAGTGACAGACAAGTTAGTGTTTGAACTCACATCTGTCTCACTACAAAATCCATTCTTTTTTTTATAAGTTCACACTTCCCTCAGCTTTTTGGAATAAAACTCAAACTGTTTTAAATTTTTCAGTCTGTGAAAGGGGTTTTTAGAGTTCTTGAAATAAACTGAGACCATTTACTATACACTTAAAGTCTTATGGAGCTTATGTTCTTTAAGCTATTTTTTTTTACTTTATTTTTTAATAAGCATGACTTACCTGGGGAAGCAATGGTATCCATCAGGATCTGTGGATCATGTGTTCAAAGCCTTGTTCTACTAAGCCAGAAGAAGGCAACAAAACTAGTAAGCTTGGTTATATGATATAGTGTTGACCAGTTTTTCCCCAACTTTAGTCATACATAACATCTATACCATTTTTTGCCATATCTGAATCCTACTGTTTTATTCTTTAGTTAATATGTATCAATCAATTTTAATGTTTTTACTTAATCTTGCACTAAGAAATAAAATATGAATTTAATGTATTATCAGTATTTTTCTGATACTTAGTAAAATACATGTTTAATTAGTAAAACAAAAAATGCTTGTCTATATACCATCCAAAAATTACACTTTGGGAAACTCATATGTCAAGTAATAATTGACTGTATTTTTCCACTTTTACCCATTTGTGCATGTGTGACTTGTCCACAGCCTTAGCATAGACATTCATTCATTTATTGAAAAAACAATTTGTTGAGCACCAATTTTGTTAGGCATTGTTCTAGAGACAGACTGTGGAGAATAATTTGGGCCAGGAAGAGAATGAAAACACAAAGATCAGGTGCAGAAGTCTCCTGAGTTCTTACAGTAACCCAAGGAAAGGTTAAAGAGACCAAATGATATCAGTAATAATGGGAAAGGAAGGATAAAAATTTGAGACATTTCAGAAGTAGAATCAGTGGAACTTGACTCAATTCACAATTTAGATTAGGAAAGATAAAAACCATTCAAATATTTAACTTTATTAAATTATTTTACTTTTTGGCTTCTTTAACAAATTTTAAACACAACTATAAACTCATAAATAAGGGAGAAATATGGGGGGTTGGAATCTTGCTCAAAACCAGATCCAATATTAAATATATTTTGCATACTACATGGTATTGGTCTCATATGGCATGGAACAGAAACTGGAAAGGTCCCAGAGTCCAGCTGAACCGGGAGGCAGGAAGGGCTGGAAAAGGGTTAGGAAATAGGAATCCAGAAGCATGGAAACATTTCAAGATTCCTCTAATGGTCATCAACCTCTGGATTATCATTCTTGCTTAAATCCCATTAGTGGCTCCCATGTCTCTCAAGTGAAGTGCCCAAGACTTGGACCATTCACCTCGCCAGCAGCATCCCAGCTCCAATCCCTCCTCTTATCTTTGCTCTCCCATACCCTGAAATGAGGAACCCTTATCTATATCAAGCCTCCCACGCACACCTCTCCTTCACCCCAGCACACTCCTCTGCCCCTCCCTGCAGCTCACTCCTACTCTTCCTTTCAATCCCATCTAGGATGCTGCTTTCTCAGGGAGGTTTTCCCTGACCTTCCCTATGTTGAGAAAGGTTTTCCCCTTACATTGAATTACAGAATACTGCACTTCCCTTTCATAGCATTCAAAACAGTTGGAACTAAGTTATTTCTTGAGCAGTTTCTTATTTTTTTCCCCTCTTCTACCCTGAATTCACTCACCTCTGTGAGGATACAATTTAGGCCAGTCTGGTTCACCATCCTTCCCCAAACCTCACATAGAGTTTACTATATCAAAGGTACTGAAAAGTAATAATCCCAGAACATTTTCTCTGTAAGAAGGGAGAAGAAATCCTGTTTATTTGGTTAGTGTTATGATTAAAGAAAGGTTTGGAACATTTAGATGAAAATAGAATTAATACCATACTCCAGACACTGACTTTAGTATTTAGTTTTATCTCTTTTAAGCTTCACTAGAAAAAGAATAGCCATTATTATTCCCAGTGTTTTAGATAAGGAAGCCAACTTTTAGAGAGATGAGGAAAGTGTCTCAACGTCACTCAGCTAAGTGACCCTCTAACAAGGAGCACAATAAAGACAAAAAATTCTGCGTACTACAGCTTCCCGGGCTGGGTTATTGCATGCTCCCTGGCCTGTAATGGAAGTATCATAATTGCCAGCAAATCACAGAAAACACTGATGGTTGAGGAATTTGCTAGAAGCTCTTAAAGTAAGAAGGGACAACTGGTTGCAGGTCACAAAATGAGACCACCTAAACCAGCCCATCGGGAGGGGAAGGTTATAGTAATTGTGACGCCCATGAAAAGGTGACCTTGATCCCAAATAAAGGTTCATTTATTTTCAAAGAACTCTATTAAATAAATAAACGTGTATATTTTAGGAGGTTTTCATTAAAACCAGCTATCTTTTTAACAGTGCTTTAGGTATCTGGCAGACCCATGCTGCCCAACAATTTCTTCCCCATCCAGATCAATAAGACATTGCGGTGCTTTGGACCAGACCAAGCAGTTTGGCTCAAAACATTTAGTTTCCTTCCAAAGCTAAAGGAGACATAAAGATCCAGCAAGATAGAAACCTACTCCATTGATAACCAATCTGATTAGGATGCTTTTTCCTGTGAAACTGATGGGTATTGATTCATTTACAACCAATTAGAGGACTTTGCTAAAGAAAATCACCCTTTTTCTGGCAGAAATAAACCTTGTAAAAGAGGTGGAAACAAAAGATGAAAAATCTGTGTCACTGGTCTCCACAATGATTATCAAAGCTCACCTCATTGCTCCAGTTTCTTTCGTGGCATTTATTATGGTGTGAAGCTACTGCTTTATCCAGCAATTTTTCCTAAACACCAGATTTCTGGTGGGCTCCTAGTCTCATGAAACAAATGTTGCTTTTAGTAATATGGAGATATCATAAATTTCATGAGGTTATCATTTTCTTTAATTTGCCTATGAGAACACTGCATTAAGAGAAGTTGTAGGATGAAGTATTAAAATGCCTCGTAATACAAGAGGTGAATATGCCCAGTGACCGACAGCTGCACAGGTCAGGATTTTTACAGAACATAAAGAAAATTTCTTCATTGTCATCCATCCTGCTCTTTCATTTGCCAAAACAAACAAACAAACAAACAAAACCACACAGGGGAGTCGTTGCCTTCTCAAAGCACCAATGCGCCTTCTCAAAAAAAGAATTCCCTTATTTAGGGATCTTACAAAAGTGTCTCATTAAGGGGAACTCTTCCAATTACCTTTTTATAAACAATTTATTACTTCGATAAAGAAGTTGCTTTATTCTGTAACTACCTCAACTAATTTTGCTTCTGGATGTTCAGAAAGGATATCTAACTGAATTAATTAAAAAAACCTTTTTGTAAAGTCAAAAAAATTAATGCAATTTACACTGTTCTTAGAGGATCTTCCCCCAACTAAAATGTTTGATATTGCTACAAATAAGTCTTTGAAATACTATTAAAGTGTGTGCGCGCACACACACGTATACATATGTGAGGACATTATTTTGCTGCATAGATCATATTCATACAAACTGTGACTTAAGATAGAATTTCCAGGAGAAGCATATAACACATAATGAACATGTATTTCAAAAAGTATGGGAATTGAACATTTCAGATGAGAGAGAAGATTACACACTCTGGCAAGTTGAAAATGACTTTAATGGTGGCAAAGACACCTAGGGCAAAGATGCTTCTGAAATGTCTGGACAAGATTGCTTTATGAAGTGTGAGAGTGGAAAAATACTCTTTCCACATTTTCACTGTTTACATGATGTGGCTCTAGATATTATTATAGAAATATAAGTGCCACAAGCAGGCACAGTGGTGCACGCCTGAAATCCCAGTGACTTGGGAGGCTGAGGCAGGAGGATCCAAGTTCAAAGCCAGCCTCAGCAACGTAGCAAGGCCCTAAGCAACTGAGTGAGACCCTGTCTCTAAATAAAATACAAAATAGGGCTGGGGATGTGGCTCAGTGGTGGAATGCCCCTGAGTTCAATCCCTGGTACCAAAAAAAAGAAAAGAAAAGATATATATATATATGTATATATATATATATATGTGTATATATATGTGTATATATACATATATATATATATGCCACAAATAGGCAATTGACTTTTATCTTTATTAGCCTAAAGTTTTATATATTAAATTTAATCCCAAGATCACTTGAGGATTCTCTTCACTGGGAAAATGAATGATTATCTTTTTTTTTATGAGAGAAGGGATGTGTATCATTTTTAACTGTTATAGTCCTATTGTTTTGTTTGAATATGAGGTGTCCCCCAAAAGCCCACGAGTTAAATAATGCAACAATTTTTTGAGATGAAATGATTAGATTATGAGTTATGGCCTAATCATTGTTTTAATCCACTGATACAGATTAACTAGATGGTAACTGTAGGCAGGCAGGGTGTGGTTGGAGGAGCTGGTCACTGGGAGTGTGCCTTTGGGATTTATATTTTGTCCTTGGTGAGCAAGAACTCTCTGCTTCTTGATACCATGTCCTGAGCTGTTTTTTTCCACCACAACCTCCCACCATATTTTTCTGCCTTGCCTTGGAGCCAGAGCAACCGATTCAGCCATCTAAGGACTGAGACCTCTGAAACTATGAGTCTCTAAATAAATTTTTCCTCCTCTACATTGTTCTTTTCTAGTATTTTTGGTCACAGCAATGAAAAAAGAAATGACTAAAGCACCCATTATTGAACAGATTGCTCAGATATTGTAATTGCTTCAAAAGTGTTTAATATGGAAACAATTAATTAACATCATTAGTACATAACAAAACAGAGATGCTAGATACCTCCAACCAAATCCACAAATATCTCCTGAAATCCTTGTCAACAGATTCACTTTGAGACTTCTAAAGCTAATAAAACACAGAACATGTGAGTGGAATTATCATAGGTCATTTATTCCAATCTTTTTATTTTACAGATGAAGAAATCATAGAGAAATTAAATACACTCCTGAAGGACAGCTGAAATCAGAACTTCTATATTTCTGTTGGATGGTATTACTGAGTTGCTATCCTCTTGTAGTTTATCCCAATCTCCAATTTGCATTTCAGGTTGAAAGTGAGAAACATTCCTTATCTGAGAATGGTTTCTGTTGAGTAAGACAAACACAAATTAAATGGGGCCAAAGAGAGATGGACAGAGAGAGAAATTTAATTTAGGATACAAAATCCAAGTAGATGCTCTACATTTTTATCATTTGTTAAAAGAGTTGGTCACCTAATCCTATACAAATATATTTACCTTTTTGATTTTATAAGCCTGAAGACTTTATGGACCTTGGTTCAGTTGGTCAGTCCCAGACACTGTGAGGCAGAACTCCTGTATCAGAGAATCAGAAGAAAAATACTTGAGAGGCAATAAAGTTATTTTAGACTTTCTCATGGCAGATCACATATTTGTACCCAAGAAAAATTAATGAAAGTGTGTCTTTTTCCTTGCATGATATATTCTTTTATGTGTGTTCATTGTTTTAAATAGACATTCCAAATTGTATATATTTACCATGTATAACATATTGTTTTGAAGTGTATATACATTGTGGAGTGACTCAACTTAGCTAATTAACATACACATTGCCTCACACAGTCATCATTTCTGTGGTGAGAACAATGTACATCCACTCTCTTAACATTTTCCAAGAATAAAATATATTGTAAGGGTCAGGAATGTAGCTCAATGGTAAAACCCTAACTCTAGCATGTGCAATACCCTGGGTGTGATCCCCTGTATGAGAAAGAGAAAGAAAGAAGGAAAGAAGAAAGAAAAGAAAGAAAGAAGAAAGAAAGAAAGAAAGAAAGAAAGAAAGAAAGAAAGAAAGAAAGAAAGAAAGAGAGAGAGAGAGAGAGAGAAAGGAAGGAAGGAAGGAAGGAAGGAAGGAAGGAAGGAAGGAAGGAAGGAAGGAAGGAAGGAAGGAAGGAAGGAAAAGAGAGAGAAAGAGAGAGAAAGGAAGAGAGAAACAGAGAGAAAGAAAACCTATTGTTAACTGTAGTCACCCTAAAGTACAAAGGATCTCTTGAACTTATTCATCCTACCTAACTGACATTTTGGAAACTCTGACCAACATTTCAATTCCCACCCTCCATCCCAACCACCCCAGCCCCTCATAACCACAGTCCATCTCTCTACTTCTATGAGATCCACATTTCTGGATTTCACATCTGAATGAGATCTTGCATATGGTTTGGATCTTAAATGTCTCCAAAAGATTCATGTTCGGTTGAAGGCTTGGTCCCCAGTTGAAGGAGGTGGTAAAAACTTTAGGAGGTGGAGCTTAGTTGGAGAAAGTAAATCATTGAAGGTTACAGTTGAAGGGTGTCTTGGAACCCTGTTCCCTTCCTCTTTCTCTTTCTGCTTCCCAGACACCAGGAGCTGAGCAATGCAAAATTGATTAACACATGTAATATTTGTCTTTCTATGCCTGATTTATTTAATCACTTAACAAAATATCCTCTGGATTCATGCAAGTTGTTATGAATGACAGATTCTTACTTTCTTATAACTGGAATAGTATTTATATTCAATTATGTGTACATTACACCTTTTCTTTATCCAATCAACCATTGATGGATACTTAGACTGATTCGTTATCTTGGCTCTTGTGGATAGGGCTCCAATAAACACAGGAGTACAGGTATTTTTTCCAATTTCCTTTGGATTAGGGAATGAAAATTAAAATCATAATAATGTGTCACCTCTCACCTATTAGATAGGGTGCTGTCAGAAAAAAAAAAACATAGCACATGTTGGTGAGGATGTAAAGAAAAAGAAACACACAATATTGGAGGGAATGTAAATTAGTTTAGTCATTATGGAAAACAGTAAAAATGTTCCTGAAAAAAAACTAAAACTAAAACTATCATATAATACAGTCTTTTAAAAATAATCACTGTATGTCTCCAATGGAGATTCACAAGCAAAAATAATCATGTCACATTATCAATCCAAGAAGAAATGCCAAATTTTTGAGTCTTTTAAAATCCATTTTAATACTTCTAACATTATTAAAATACCAAAACAGAAAATAGAAAAATTTACTCCTGCTTTGTTCTTTTAATTTATTTTTTTTAAATTTTAGGTCATTGTACACAAATGGAGTATAACTATCATTTTTCTGGTTGCACACATAGTAGAATCATACAATTTGCATATTTATACATATACATAGGGTAAAGATGTTTGTCTCATTCTATTATCTTTCCTTCCCCATCCCCTCCCCATCCCTCATTTTCCTCTATACAATCCATCCCTTCTCCATTCTTCCCGTGCCTCTTCCCACCCCCAGTATGCATCATCAACCACTTATAATAGAGATCATTTGGCCTTTGGTTTATTTGGATTGGCTTATTTCACTTAACATGATCTTCCCCAATTCCATCCATTTACCTGCAAATGTCATAATTTTATTATTCTTCATGACTGAATAATATTCCATTGTGTATATATACCACAGTTTCTTTATCCAGTCCTCTATTGAAGGGCATCTAGGTTGGTTCCACAATCTAGCTATAGTGAATTGGACTGCTATAAACATTGATGTGGCTGCATCACTGTAGTATGCTGATTTTAAGTCCTTTGGATATAGTCCGAGGAAGAGAGAGCCTACAGAGTGGGAGAAAATCTTTGCCACACACACTTCAGATAGAGTAGTAATCTCCAGAATATATAAAGAACTCAAAAAAACTTTACACCAAGAATACAAATAACCCAAGCAATAAATGGGCTAAGGAAATGAGCAGACACTTCACAGAAGAGGATCTACAAGCAATCAATAGATATATGAAAAAATGTTCAACATCTCTAGTAATAAGAGAAATGCAAATCAAAACTACCCTAAGATATCATCTCACCCCAATTAGAATGTCTATTATCAAGAATACAAGCAACAATAGATGTTGGCGAGGATGTGGGGAAAAGGTACACTCATACATTGCTGGTGGGTTTGCAAATTGGTGCAGCCACTATGGAAAGCAGTATGGAAATTCCTTCGGAAACTCGGAAGGGAATCGCCATTTGACCCAGCTACTCTTGCTTTTTTCCTCAAATTTATTTCCCCTGCTCATTCTAACTCACACTAACACCTTCAGTGTATCTTCTGAGATTAATTGACCCTGTTAAATTTGCAAACAGGCCTTGAGGTAAACTCATTCATCTTAAAAGCAATATTTTATATATAAATACAATCTGGGTTATGTACATACTGAGTACATTCATACCTTCAGAAGTCTTCAAGGAAGGATGTTATGATCTCTAATAATACCACAATAACATAAATGCCTCATTTTCTAAGTAAGCATACCTCCTTATAAACACTTGTATCAATCTATGCAATCCTTGTACAACCTAGTAGTATTATCGTCCCCTTGGTACAGATAAAGAAATCAAAGCTGAGAGAGTTTAAGTAACTTACCAAGGGTCAAACACAAGTACTAGGTGTTGCTGAGATTTAAATGCAGGCACGCTGGCTCCAGAGTTGGAACTTTTAAATATGTTGCAATTCTCTAGCTGAATTTGTAGATTGCTATTTTTAGACTTTGTGGGCTGTTTTTTAAAATTTTTACCCTATCAAAGAATTTTCTTGACTGAGAATTTTCTCAATACTCTAATCTTGCAATTCAGGTCACTATTTCTATCATGTAAATTATTTCTATTATCCAATAAAACAATCTCTATGCTATAGAAAACATCAGCATTCAGATGGATCTCCCATCTAAGGGGCTCCCAATATAGGAAAACGTGAAATTTTTCTAGCTACCTATGTAGTTTGTGACTTTGTAGGTTGTTTGAATACCAAAGGCCTTTTTTTTAAGTATCAAGGATGAATTAAATAATAAAACATGACTTGGCATGAATTACAGTATCTGAATTCATTTCTCCAACTACTGTGTTTGTGGGCCCAAGGTTGAAAGCAATTAGTTGTGAATTATTACACCATCTTCCATGCCCTGTACGGTTTTATGATGATTATAAAATTTTATTATTAATGGTTTGCTGTTTTGGAAGGAGTTGTTAATTTAAACATATATATTTATATTGTTAATTAATGAATATTACAAAATTAGTTTGGTGAAATCTTTCTAGGGACCAGAAACCATGGGGGAGAAGAGAAGAACTCTGAGAGCAAGTGTAGCCTAGGCCTGGAGGGAGAGAGTGTACTGCAGCTCCATCAGAGATGCCCTGGCTATTAGAGCTCCATGGGGCCTTCTAAACCCTCTTGTCAAGATTTTTTGTTTTAAAGATCAGGAATTATAAGTAACTTTCCCAGGATCAAATCATTAGGGTAGAGCCAGGTCAACTCCATCAAAGATAGGTGACTCCTGACTCTCAGCCCAATGCCTCTCATTTTCAACCATTAAATTTTCAATGAATAACTGGAAAGGCAAAGAGAAAATTGTTAGAAATGGTGGACAAGTAAATCACAGAGATAAAAATAAGAGTTGGACTTTAATTGAGATAATCTGAATATCAAAATAATGCTTGGCTGGGTGTATAAAGAAGTGTTGAAAGAGAAAAAGGGATCAGAAACTGTGTTCAGATTTCTATTGATTCAATAAGCAGAGACTCTCAAGATGCAATATTGAAATTGCATTAAAACCCATGGGAAAAATAAATGTTTTCCTAAAAATGCATTTTCTATGTGTTGGGACCACAACTGGACAAACCAGCCTGCCCCAGAAGCCCTGTAGGTAATAATTGGCATGAGCCCAAGTAATGGCCACATATAATTTCCACCTATGGGTTTTCTCTTGCCAAGTCTTTTCCCTCCTTTCCATCCCTCATATCCAAATGCTCTCTTCTTCCTGCTCACTGAAGGGTAAAGATATTTTCTTGGACAATTTCAGTCATAAAGGAGCAACTGAAAACTGATTGAATTTTTCCATGGGTTAGGCAAGAAAAAGGAAGTGCAACCCTTGGTAACTAAGTTTGTTATCAAATAAACCGGTGATAGAAGCAGTCATGTAGAACTGCTGGTCCAGTGAACTGAAGTTCATCTATCTAAACAGGAAATCAGGGTCTCATTCCTGTTGGAATTCTCCTGGGAGCCTTAGGCAAGTGGCCAAAGTGAATTCAAGTTTGAGCATAGTTGTATGTGCATCTGTTTTTTTCTTAGAACTCTAAGTGTTTACCAAGCAAAACCATGCCATAAGCCATCATCGATTCCATCTGAGTAGTGATTGACAGCACCCTTTCAACTCAGCTCTTTCTCTTTTCTGATTGAGTTATTGCCTGATGTGGATCCTCCCAGGTTACTACTGTAGTCTCTTGATTAGAGACAGAAACAGTTCATCAGAGAAGGAACACATTTTCTAGAAATGGACATGCTGTACTTTAAGTTCAGTATTATACTCTGTTGCTGCTGAAAATAAATCCATTCATGTGGACCATGGCATCATTCAAATCCCTTCCTAGAAAGCAAAGGGCTTTCTCTGGCCCATTCAAGTCCAACATAATGTGATTTTCATACTGCCTGATAGTTTTCCATTGTGAATTCAATGAAGACTATAAATAATTAGATAACTAAGTAAATTGCTCTGTTAAACAATGTCCTTCCTCATATAATCCTATGGAAGATATAATGTTTTGTGTATTTCCTTCCCTTGTCCTTAAACACCCATCCCTGTGCTGAGTGGTCAAATAAAATTCTAAAATACTGCATTTTCCCCAATGCACAAAGCTACCAATAATTCAGAAATCTTTGGTTTTCATGTCTTATGTTAGAATAGACCTTTATTTTTGATCTATAAGGGCTGAAACCATCTCCTGAAATGACAAAACTGAATGCACTGCACTAAAGAAATGAGTTTCGTTCTCTGAGTTCTAATCATTGGAACTTATGTGGTGCTGCTAACAGGTTTCCCTTTGTACCTTGTCCTACAGTAACCTCTTTACCCCTGTCTTCAGTCTACTTATTGGACTTGGATGCTGTGAAAAGCAAATTTCAAATAAGAGATAAAATTTACTATGGGGCAAAACATAAATACCATAGATAAAAATGAATTATTCCATAAAGGGGAAGAATCACTGTAAGAAACAGAGAAACAAAACTATATTTTAGAGTTAGGTATGAAAAACAGGGCTGGAGTTGTAGCTCATGGGAAGAGTGCTCACCTAGCATGCTCAAGGCCCTAGGATCAATCCCAATACTGCTCCCCTCCCCACAAAAGCTGAAGGACACATTTATTACCATAAATCCTTAGGAAAAAAGCAAAACTGTGTGGAGGGAGAACAGTGAGCCATGTAGCTTCCCCGCCACCACATGCCCATGCTGCTCCATACTGGAAGTCAAAATTTGTTTAAAATGTTTTACTAAAACCTTTTCCCCACAGAATGCATTTTAAGGAGAAAGGGGTCAACCAAAGAGAAAAGACCATATATGAAAATAAAAATTCAGATCATTTCTAAAAACATAGTTCCAGAAACAATCTGACCAAATCCCAAAAACAGTTTTTCCATGTACCAATCCTTCTTTTTTCTTAAAGTTTCAGCCACTGACTTGGATTTCTTCTTTCTCTTAATATATTCTTACTTGGGTGATAGCAAATTTGAGACACCCCCAGAAAGGAGAAAAAAATGTTATGGAAGCATGTTTTGTTTCAACCTAGATCTGACTTGAAAGTTGTTAAGTGCTGAAGCATTTAACACTGATATACTGATACACGAATACACACACAAGGAGTCACATCAGGGCAATGCCTGTTTCAGTGTGATAAATGCCTCTACAAAATATATTTAAATATATATAACAGCCTTACATAATTCACTACCTCCCAGTAGAAGATGTTTTCACAGAGCTGATAAGTGACAGGGATCCAAGCATTGCCTGATTCCAGAGCTGGTGCCCTGACCACTCCACTGAGCTGCCACTGAAGCAGCCTCCAAACTGGACATAAATGTTGCTGGTTTGCCAAAATGATGCTTGGGTCTCTTCACTTCCAAACTCCAGGCCACTACTGACAAGGAAGGAAAATAAAACAGTTTGTCTTTGAAAACAATTATGGAAAAACCAATAGGTTCAAGATTGGAGTTCTAGCAAAATCACCAATCACCCACATCAAGTGATTTGGGGAAAATCATTTTCTCTCTCTGAAAATCAGAAAAATGGAGATGACACCTCTCACACAGCTTTATGATGATTATAGGAAACCAGGCCAGATGAAAGCACTGTGCAGATTACTTAGCACTCCAAGAATGTCGGAGATATCTATTATTGTTAGTTAGAGGAGCATTGTTTCTTGAAAGGTAAGTGTGCCTTTCCTCTTTTGTAGAAAAAGCATAAGTTTTTGACTGAAAGAGGACAAAATATTTAAAAATAAAAGGGATAATAAAACTGACTATATTGTGGTCCCATGTTCATAAAATTAATCCTTATAGATCACAATAACCTGGACAGATAATATGATATATTTGTATTGTGAAAGTGTCAAGCTAGCATTCAGGGACCGCAGGTTTCGGTGAACAAAACAGGAATTTAATTTAAATTAAGATTTGGAATAAAATCCATATATATGTGATGATTTACCAAGAGAAGTACATATTGCTATGGTTACAGAAGTTCCAGAGACCAGGACTCCATGAATCATCAAAAACTCATAATGAGAACAGGATTTCTTGATTTTCTTTTTCCAAACTCTTATCTTCTTTTTCAACACTTCACAATGTGTACTTTGAAAAAGAAAGAGAACATTGTATTCCCTTTGAAAGTCTTTGCTGACACTATCCTTTGGCTAAGAAATTACTTTTGGCTTGCTTTCTCCGCGGAAAAGAGGAGCATGCATGATTTGCCCCAGTTAAATCTCAGCTTGTCCTCCACTCAGCAAGAGCCTACTCTAATGACCTCATTATGACTACTAATCCCAGTATCAGAATAATCCATGTGTCTGGATTATCTATGTTTTTTCCTACTGATTCTTGCTAGTATTTACTTGTCTCCTTGTTTGCCTGACTACCCTTGATTTTGATCTAGACATTGGAATTTAAAAATTGCTAATACAAATACTTTAAGGTCTAGGATAATGCTAACTTCTTTCAGGGAGGTCTGTTGTTTGTTCTTGCAAGGTACATGTGAGCATTGGCAATCTAGGATCATGTAAGTTCAGTTTCTGAACCAGTAGGACAACTGGATATCAGTCATACTTGTGTGCATGGTGGTTTCCTTCTGGTTCACCCTTATTAGTAGGATCCAGTCTTTGGGGTCCCTCTCCAAACTATGGGGTTTATCTGGTCCTCTATCCTTCTTAGGTCCCTTACTCTATCTTTTATGCTCCAAATCCCATAAGTTTCTGAGGTAAGGAATTATGCCTTATTCATCTTTGAATCCCATCACCAATCACTGGGCCTGGCACAGAGTAGGCACCAACAAATATGTTTTGAATGAACACTAAACCAAGCATGTTTTACAAAGCCAAATTTCGTATTATCGAAAAGCCTATGAAAAGTGATTGAAGGATGAATTCATTTGAAAATTCCTATTTTTATTAGTTGGCAAATATATATGGACAGTTTAGGAGAGAAATAGATCTCCTTGATTACCAGTTAAAAGTTGGATATATGTATAATAAGCCACATAGCTGTGTATATGATATGATTAAGTTTCTGTATTATTCCTCCTTCATAGTTCCAAATATCTCAGCCCTGGGTGTGGGGGGGATGAGATTTAGTATCATTAGATTCCTTTATTTGAGCTAAGAGAGAGTTTCTCTGAAAATAACACCAAATTTCAAATATGCGAACAAGTACTGTGGTTTGGATCTGGGAGTGCCCTCCAAAGGCCCATATGCTAAAGGCTTGGTCCCCAGCCTGTGGTACTATTGGGAGGTGGTGGTATTTGAGAGGTGAGGTCTAATGGAAGGAAGCTAGATCACTGGTTTTGACCTTGAAGATGCATATTGGAATTTATTGGACTCTCTCTCTCTCTCTCTCTCTCTCTCTCTCTCTCTCTCTCTCTCTCTC
>JAJEJO010005022.1:227745-277807 GCA_020662805.1 Glaucomys volans | reverse complement strand
CTCTCTCTCTCTCTCTCTCTCTCTCTCTCTCTCTCTCTCTCTCTCTCCTTTCTAGCCACCTGAAGGTGAGCACCTTCCTTTACCACACATACCCACATGATTTACTGTATTGTCACAGACCCAAAATAATGTGGACAAGGGACCATAGACTGAAACCTCTGAAATTGTGAAGCAAAATAAATCTTTCCTTCTTTAATTTGTTTATCTTACGTATTTTGTTACAGTGATGGAAAACTAACATGGAGAAGCATCAAACTGTCAGTACATATATGCAGCTCCATGGGCATTGAATAATCAGCGTATGTGGAAGATACCAGGGAAGTAAAGAAATGACACAGACAGGGAGCTGGACCAGGGTGGTTGGAAGAAGAGATGAGAAAAAGTGATATCCAAACAGGGACAGTCTTTACCAAAGGCATGAACAGGGCACAGAGCATCAGGTAACTGACTCCTAAAGGGAACTGTATAGAGTACCTAGAAGAGTGGCCGACAGGTCTCTCATTTGCCCTGACAGATTATATGATACAGGTAGGTTTCTGATGTTGTTTCCCGTCTATGAGTTATCCAGGAGGCAAAGGTTCCATCACCTCCCAATAGTGCCACAGGTTGGTGACCACGCCTTTAGCATATGGCCTTTGGAGGGCACTCCAGATCCAAACTACAGTACTTGTTCACATATTTGAAATTTGGTGTTCTTTTCAGAGAAACCCTCTCTTAGCTCAAAGAAAGGAATCTAATGATACACCAGCATCCCATTTCTTCCTTGGAGTAGCCGTCTTGAAAAAGAATCTTCATATTTATGCCCCAAAAGACATATTCTAGTGGCCTCCAGTGATCAAAAGAAGAAATTACTGAAGTCCTCAGTTGAAGACAGCAAACCAGGTACATGTTGTGATATATTCCAGGGAATCCTCTAGGGGCATCTACTGATTCTGCTTTCCTATGATGATACTTTAAACAAGAACAGAAACTCGTGCCAAACTTAATGCATTTTTATGACCAGAATTGAAACAAGAGTGGCAAATGTCCCTCATTCTTTTATACTGGGTCATGACTGTAATCTCATGGCTCTGCTCAGATGTCAACCTCCTGACTCTAAGGGCAGGTGGATGATACAAGAGTTCATTCTTGTTCCATCTCCAATTTGTTCACTGCAAAGTGAAGAAGGGTATCTCCATCATAAAACAAGGCATGCACCTTTCTTTTTGCATTTGACTCCTGGTGTGCACAATAAAGTGAATGGGGTCAACCTCCCAACACTTAATCTCTTTGTCAAGTTATTTCCAATGCTTTGGGTCCTGTGATGTGGGTACACACACACACATGCACACACACACACACACACACACACACGCACACACACACTCCAATAATTGCGAGCATATTCAGCCACTTGATGTGCTATTTGTCAGATGCAACTCTCCTGAGATTTAAAACCAACAGCATCCCTAACAGCCTTGTTTATGTGAACCCTAATCTGAAATCTTATTCTGAACAGTAACTGAGAAAAAAAAATCTAAATCAATGTGTTATAGATGCCAGACATAATGTCTAATTTTACTTTTCTGAGAACAGGGTTAGAATTGGTTAATAGTCCCTGTTTCATGTAACTTGACACAAATGCATTAACTTGTAGGGGTAAGGGGCTGCAGGGCTGGGATTCTTAACCCATCACTGTCCCAAGCCCACTCTACAGCCACGGATAGATTCTACCCAAAATATACACATACTCAGATATTTTGCTCTATATCAAGGATTTAGTGACTCCAATAATATCTATTTAATACTAACTATGCACTTTCCAACAATCCTATCACTCTAGGTAAAAATCCTGTTAACAATGATTTTACAGTTCTATTTATTTCTTTTATGTAAGATTTTCCTTTTTTGAACATTGTTTGAAATAATACAGAAATGTCTATTTTCTTGGTATAGAAATGTTCAGCACATAATTGTGAATAGATGAGATGATCTAATTCATGAATAAAGGATTTTATTTGTATTATGTGTTACTAGACCATTGTCTGAATGCAAATGTAACTATGAAGAGTATAACTAATTTCCTCAAGTACATCTTCATGTTCCACATCAATGAGCTTCTTACAGAGTGCTCTGGAAACTGCTAGAAATTTTGTTCTCAAAGATTTGGATCCATTTGATTAGAAACATTTCAAATGCCCAGGCTCTAGCCCAATGAACCTTTATCCTAAAACTCATGCCCTTTGGGGAGCACAGCATGGAGAGTTGGTATCCCATTGCTAGATCCAGGAACCTGAGTATTCATTGCTCAGAGATGAACACTTTATCAAGAAACAGAAGACAGAAATATGTGGTGTCACATGATGAGCAAAATGTCAGTATATCCTCAAGATTACAGAAAACAAAAAGGCTACCTGACTGAGCTCTCCAGGCCTTCTTCCTCATTCACTGGACAAAGAATCTTTTTAGCATAAGGTCCTAAACTAGACTCTATAGCACTTGCAGTCTTGCAGATCGAAGCAGAATTCCCTGGTGTGCTCAGCCTGGTTGGCATCAGATGGGAATTACAGCCAAGTGAATTCTCCATATTGTAACCCTATTATCTGCCTCTCCTTCCATCTATCTCTCCTGTGCTGTGCATGGTTGGGCCTTATGGAAAGTTATCATTTGGATGCAAAACAATTACCCTAAAACAGTTAGCCAGAGTGGTCTGGACACACAGATTTATCTTCCCTCTCCTTCAGTGAAGAACATCTATCTTCCATGACCTCTTGATTACTGAAGCCTTCAGAATATATTCTTTGGTCTGTGACACTGTGCACAGTGCTGGGCTGAGCATTAAATATCACCCTCTATGATTAATTGGAAGTTAATTAAATCTATCACTGAAACAATGGGAAGGCAATGAGCTATGTAATCATTGCAATAGTAAATGAAATGATGTACAGGTCTCTCCATCTCGCTTATTGACAATGATGGAGGGTGGCAGGCCTCGGGTGCCTGGTGAGGTTTGCTGCCTGACCTCACAGGCCGGCTCTCACTTTCCACAGAGCCCAGAGACAAGGCAACTAGAAGCATACTCTGGCCTCTCTACCTGGGGCCTCTGAAGTGTCCTTTTCAAGGTTTTTCAGTCCTGAACAATTAGCTGGATAAGTTCTGGGGATGGCTGGACAAGCCATGTAAATTCTAGTTGTTACCACCACCACCCAGCTCCAGAGAAGCCCTGGCTTTGAACTTCAGAGGCCCCCCAAACTTGGTGAAGAAGATTGTATGTGTATTGAATGACTAATACTTTTGCCTTTATTTAAAACTTTAGAATTTTCCAACTCCTTTCACAGGCCTGATGTCACCTGGCCCCCATGGTCCTCATATGAGGGGAAACTGTGAAACAGAGAGGTCCAGTGGCTTGCCTGAGTTTACATGACTGATTGGTGACAGAGGTGAACAAAGCTGATCAGTAACAAGAAAGGTGGAGCAGGCCCAGCTACATCCTTAGCACTTACTTCTGAACTTCATTTAATTGGTAGGTGTGAGGACACAACCCGTGAGACTCGGAATGGCAACTCTGAAAGTCCCCAGGATCCAGAGTGTGATACTTCTGCATTTGGTATCAGTATTCATTTGGACCACAGGGTAGTTATCCAGATATTCATTTGTCTTAGTCTTCTCAGGCTGCCATAATAAAGTTCCACAGACGAGTGACTTAAACAACCAGAAATGTGGTTTCCTACAGTTTTGGAGGCTGGAAGTCCAAGATCAGGATACAATGATGGCTGGGGTTTTTGTGAAGACTCTTCCTAGTTGGTAGACTGCTCTGCCTTCTCTCTGTCTTCCCATAGTGGAGTCTCCTCTTGGAGACCCAGCCTTATGGCCTCTTAGGCTCCCTCTTTATTACCTTATTTACCTTTAATTACCCACCAAAGACCTTCTCTCCAGATATAGTCATGTTACAGGATGAGGTTTCAACATATAAATTGGGGGGTGGCGGGACACAATTCAGATCATAGAAGCAGATTTTTTTAAAAATTATCACTCAATAAGAATTATAAATTAAGATAATCTCTTTAAACTCTAATCAATCAACATTTTAAGTTTCAATGTGGAAGAGCACTTTTCAGTCCTTGAGGTTAACTTGGAATCCATCTTCCCTGTGTTTTCCTTCTGTTTCCTTCTCTTTCTACTGAGATAACTCCTAAATTCTCCTAAATTCCCTCTGTCCTTACGCCTCATGCATTCACTGGACAAATGTGTGTACTGGATGCCTAGGGAGAGAAGGCAGTTATCAACATGTCATGGGTCTTACGGTCTCAAGAGATCCTTAAAAAGATCAAAGCACTATTTTGTGATCAATTATAAACAAATTAATTAAATTAAGATCCCTTATCACAGTATTTAAGTTTAATGTTGTTTAGTAGCAAGCCAGTCAGGCGAACTTCTTATCACTAGTAGACAAGAGATATCCATCCCCAAAAGGCATTTTTCTTTCTCTTCCTCTCCCTGCTTCTGACACAATCTGGCCCAATTGCCCAACATCACCTAAATAGATACTGTGGGCTTTCAGAAGTATCATGTTGGATCTGATTCCAAAATTTGGTCCAATTCCAGTTTTAACCAGGAGACCACTGGCTTCTGTCACCTGTGGTGGCTACAAAGGACACAGAGACTCAAATCAGGATCTATCCCAAAAGAGGTGCTGGAAGCATCATGGATAAGCACACTATGCCATAGGGTCTTGGCACTTGTTCCCTTTGCTTGGAGCACTCTTCCCCTAAGTACCTGTATAACCAGCATGCCTACCTCATTCAGGTCTGATCAGAGGGTCTGATGCCCTCTGATCAAGTTGGGCTTTCTCCTGCCTTATTATGAAAATGATGTCTTCTCTCAGCCTGTCACTTTCTCACATTTTACACAAGTTTTCTCCTAGAATGCTAATCTTTGCTTAAAATTGTATTATTCATTTGGTTATTTTCTATCTTTCCCACTATCATGTCAGTTTCATGAAATCAGGGGGCTGCCTGTTTTTGTCTATATCCCTGGGTTTTGCACACTGCATAGCACATATTAAGTGCTTTGATGAGTAAGTGAATGAGTGAATGAGCAAATGTAAGGGACAATGCCAGGCAAATAAATAGATCAGCATCACAAGGCCAAGGCAGCCATGGAAACAGAGGACATAACAGAAATTTTTGAGTTTCACTAGCAAGCTGTACACTTCAGACAACTAACTTACCTCCTAGACCACACTTACCATCAACGAGGCTTGAAACGCCTGTTGCCTTCCACAGCCCTAACATTCTATAACATATGGTTTCAATTCTTTGAATTTAAGGATGATGATGATGATGATGTAACATGCTCCCAACTTCAGGAGTCCTGATCCTAATGGCTCCCAAAAGGGGCCAGGCAGGAGGAGTTGGAATAGATATAGCAGGACTGTCTTTTGAGCTGCAGATATCTTTAATTTGAAGGCCATCTTGAAGCTAACCAAGAAGAGTCTTGGGGGTCACCCTCAACACAATGGTGACTAAAATTTGGTGTTGCAGTCATGATTCTGAGTCTATTCCTAGTTTTCTCCAGAAAATTTATCAAATTTAAAAAAACCCAACTACTAATCCACCGTAAGTTAAGCAAATAAATAAATTCAATCTTAAATCTATTTGTTTAAAAATGAACAGGATTAAAGAGAGAAAAGAAAACTCAACAGAAAACTTCCCTAGAAATATTTTACACAGTGAAAAGATGATTAATATGGGTGGCCCATTTTAGCTCAAAGAATGACTTGGGCTAATATAAGCACATAATTATGTTGCTGATGTCACTTCTGGTCATAATGACTTGGAGTATTATAGCTAAGAGAAAGTTATTAAAATGATTGGAGAAGTTTTTGTTTACCTATTTAGGCCTACTGACTTAAAACCTCTGGGCAAATGTACAAAATACTCATCTGAATTGCAAATCAAATCCATCAGCTAAAGTTACATATTTTAAGTCAAGTTTGGAATCCCAAGCCATTAATTCATAAATAGTCTTCTGTAGAGTATATGAATTAGCCTATCACAAAGATAATATAACGTTATTGAACAACATAAAATAACTTCCTTTTATTTTCCCATAATGTCTGAGTTCCAGATTTCCTGGCTCTCTCATAATGTCTGATGGTGCCACAGGGCAAACACGTGTGAATTGCAATTGCAATATGAAAAGTGACTCCGGAAAAGGCGTGTTGGGGCTTTCAAGCTGATTCCCTGTCAAGAGCTTCTACATCAAACTGCCTCAGTGTCTAGGTCAAGCAGTGCTTTCCATGGACGCCAGTACTGTCAGGTCAAGGGAAGATATGAACACTGAGATGCATGTACTCTGTTTCTTAAAACAGCCCCCGTGACCATAATGGTCTGGGTGGGGGATGCTGGTAGAGCAGGGACTGATCTGATTTTACTTCATCATGAATGTGTAGAATCTTGATGGCCCTTCACAGAGAAGTGAAAATATTAATGGATAGATTCTGGGACTGGTTCATCCACCTAAGAAATGAACTTGAAATGTGCCCAACCTCTTGGTTCTATAAAGAGATACTCAAAAACCTTAAGTTGGCAAAAGCAAATGAAGTTAGAGAACTTATTATATAAGAAAATATGACTACTTCAAAATATAATTAGAAGAAAATAGAGACATTTGCCCATTTCCAAAGAAAACTCTTTCAGTCTCGAAGGGACAAAACAGATTTTGGCTGTCTCTATACTCAGTTTGCCTAAAGCAAAATTGTCAGGCTCCTTGACATTGTGTGGACTTTGAATTAAGTAAAGGGGAGAGGACTACACTTTTCACTTTCAGTAGCATCAATAAAGCATGGTATATGCATAGAATATGAATCCAAAACACTTTGAATCATCAGTTTTATGGTGTATTTGTTTTGTGATCTTAGTCCTTTGTCAAAGTTGGGTTCTTTCTGCCACAATAACCAATTGCAAAGTGGAAACTTGGATTAATCAACATTTTTTTTTATGTCAAACAATTAATCTGACTGAATATTTGACTGAGCTGACACAGGTATTTAATGGCATATTGACTAACCATTACCCCTATCTTGATTTATCAATTAGGAAAATAAAGACAACAAATGATGTTCAAGCATTCATTCAGCTATACATCTGTGAGCCCTACAATCACTTTCAACATCCGTCCTTTTCATGGGTACTAATTTTCTCAGATATTGAAAGGCAAGAAAAGGTAGTTAAGAGAAGGGCAGTGAAGTCAGCCATGCCTGAGTTCATATTCTGACTCTGACTCAAGTTGGCTAAATAGCCTTGGACAAGCAACTAACCCCACTGGAGCCTCAGTTTCCTCTTCTCTAATATGGAGTAATAATAGAGAAGCATCATAGTGTGTTTTAAAAATAAATGAGATAATGCTCATAAAGCACTTTGCATAGTGCTGGGAACATAATGAATGCTCAATATTTAATTAAAATACATAACTATTTTAATTCTAAAAGTCTTTAAATGACAAAATCAAAGCCAAAATGTCCTCTTCAAGTATTAATTCATGGACTGGAGTTGTAGCTCAGTGGTGGAGTGCTTGCCTAGCATGTGCGAGGAACTGGGTTCAATTCTTACCACCCATATAATAAACAAATAAAATAAAGGTCCATCAACAACAAGAAATTTTTTTAAAGAATTAGTTCATGCTTTATCTGATGTACATGTGGTAAAGATTTTCTCCCAATCTGTAGACTCTCTCTTCACATTATTGATTGTTCAAAAAACTTAACATCAAAAAAACAAATAACCCAATCAATAAATGGGCTAAAGAACTGAATATATACTTCACAATGTTCAACATCTCTAACAATTAGAAAAGTGCAAATCAAAACTACTCTAAGATTTCATCTCACTCCAATCAGAATGGCAATTATCAAGAATACAAGCAACAATAAATGTTGGTGAGGATGTGGGGAAAAAAGATGCACTCATACATTGCTGGTGGGACTGCAAATTGGTACAATCATTATGGAAAGTAGTATGGAGATTCCTCAGAAAACTTGGAATGGAACCACCATTTGAACCAGTTATTCCACTCCTCAATTTATGCCCAAAGGACTTAAAGTCAGCATACTACAGTGACACAGCCATATCAATGTTTATAGCAGCTCAACTCACAATAACTAAACTATGGAACCAACCGAGGTGCCCTTCAACAGAAGAATGAATAAAGAAAATGTGTTTTATATATATATATATATATACATATATGTATATATATATATATATACATATATATGGATGGAGTTGGAGAATATCATGCTAAGCAAAATAAATCAAACCCAAAAAACCAAAGGCTGAATGTTTTCTCTGATATGCAGAAGCTAACTTTATATTAGGTAGAGGGGAGTGATGGGAGGGGAAGGGGTATGGGGGAAGGAATGATAGCAATGTGAAATAGACATTATTACCTCATGTACATGTATTCCTGTGCAGCCAATGCAATCTGCATTATGTACAATCAGAAAAATAAGAAAGTATACTTCACTTATGTATGATTTATTAAAATGTATAAATGCATTCTACTGTCATGTACAACTAATTAGAGCAAATTGAAAAAACTTAAAAGATAAAAAGAATTAGTTCATAAGTTTGTATTTCAATTTAGGAAGAAACAATGTTGAGAGAAATTTACATTGATATCAGAAGTAAAATCTTACAGATTACTGTTTTCATGAAAGGAAAGAATGAAAATCAATAAAATTTTCCTCTGTGAAAACACCAGAAAGTTTCCTCATCCCATCACTCTTCAAGCTCGATCAGATGAAATTTTAAATTTTCAACTATGGCAAATATTAAAGGGATGAGTCCTCTTATCTTCGGGGAGGTTAAGAGCATTAAAATCACTTTATAAGGGTTCTCCTTCCAAGAGCGAACTGAACAGCACTTCTCGATCCTGCTGTCAGGGTAAGAGCAGACTAATGCCTGGAAACAGTGCTAAGTTCATAAAGTAGGAAGATTTTGTTTTATGTTGTTTTTTTTATCTTTTTAAAATTAATTTTAGTTTTTTATTAACATGTAACATGTACATATTTATGAGGTACAATATGATGTTTTGATTCTTGTATACATTGGATATTAACTAACTCAGGGAAATCAGCATACTCATCACCTTAAACTTTTATCGTTTCTTTATGATGAACACATTCAAAACTCTTTTAACTACTTTGAGATATACAATGCGTTATTCTTACTTATGTTAACTCACCATGACATAAAACAACTAATATTGTATCCATTGACAATATTTCACCATCCCGTTTCCCCTTACTGTTTTGTTTTCTTGTTTTATTTTTCTTTCCAGTGTGATGAGAAAATTCAGATCAAGTAGGATCCTGGTGGGAATTTTTTCTGAAGCTCCCCATGGTCCCTGCATCACATTCAAGATGACTCCAGGGATGGCTCCATTGGAGGCCCACTAGCTTTTCCCCACTGTGTGTCCGTAGCCATGGCAATGTGGTACATGAGGCATGCTCTGCAGGTAAGTGGGAGAGCAGGGGCATGGCTGAGAGCACTCACAGTGACTCTTCCCATCAGTGTTTTCTGCAATACTTAAGAGTCAACAAACAGAATGATTTGGCAAACCATTTGCTTTAAATGATGACACATTTGAAAATTTCTAACCCTTTCACATTGCTTCTTAAATAAAGAAATCAAACTGTACTGTGGGCTTTTCTTACATTGTAATGAAGCACAAGGTTGGAGTTGGGAAGATCTAGTTTCAAGTACTAACTCGGGCTACTCTGATCATGTATGCTGGAATGTGATTTCTCTCTCTCTGTCAGCCTCAGTTTCCTGGGATAACACACACAAAGTGCTTAACACAGTGCAGTGATAGCAAAAGTTGAAGAAATATTTGTTTATGTTACTATTACTACTACTACCGTTTCATCTAAAAAAGAAAAAAAGGGAAACTTGTCTGGCCCATGCAAAAGGATAGTGTCAAGTAAGTTTTCATTTGGCTTATTTTTTTTTCCAGTTTAGTCTTACTTTCAAAGTTTTTTATCTTACAGATAATATTCAGAGACTGGTTGAAGGAAGAACTATAGAAATTTACTCTCAAATACCTCTTTATAGCTTCATCACCATAATACCTAGGTATTTGTGTGGACAACATCATTTCATCATAAATGAGAAGGTCGTACTATTGAACTGTAATCCGTCCATTGATTTATGGTCCCAAGTTCCTCCAAGGATTTTCACAAATGCCTGTGACGTTTCCTAGTGCTGGACTTTGCATTTGGATCTGTGATTTAGATGACAGATGTGTGAAATCATATGTAGCCAGACAAATCCCTGGTGATAACACATTTGAGGGGGCGCAAGCAGTGATGGATTAAGGCCCAATCAACCAGATCAGCTAATCTGAGCCCTTTTCAGTGACACTGGCCCTGATGCTTTAAAGGGACACCCCAAATAAATTACTTTCCAGAAATAATACTTTCTGCTCTGCATCTTGCCCTGTGGTACTTCCTTTTCCATAATAAGTCCTGAATGCCATTGGAGAAGCGCTGCTTACTTCTGGAGAAAAGGCAATTATTGCTAAGATTAACATTTGCCTCAATTGACTGGTTAAGTTTACTTTTAAAACCTTATATTGTAAGTAGGGATGAGGTATTTATATGGTCTGTTCATCTGGCAATAACCATTTTTGAAAGTCTGACAATGTAAAAGCTGCAAACCCAAGGACTCTAGCATGACTTCTTAGATGCTAAAGAATTCATTTCAAAAAGCCCAACAGTTCATATTTGGAAGATCAAAATTTCTCCTTGAAAGAAAGTAATATATGAACTAGACACTGACACTCTACCCAAGGGTAAACTTTTCAATGTCATGTATTGGCTTACTTTCAAAATAGGTTATCCCACATATATCTTTATGGAAATAAGAAGGAAGTAAGAAAGTTGCCCTTTGGTACACAAAAGAAAAAGGTATACTAAAGAAAAATCACTGTAATCCCAGCAACTTTGGAGGCTGAGGAGAAGGATCTCAAGTTCAAAGCCAGCTTCAGCAACTTGGTGAGACCCTAAACAACTTAGTGAGACCCTGTCTCAAAATAAAAAATAAAAAATAAAAGGGATGAAGATGTGGCTCAGTGGTTAAGCACCCCTGAGTTCAATACCCAGTATCAAAAAAAAAAAAAGCCATGTTTTGAACTCTTTCACAAGGACCTCTCTAATGATATACAAGTCCTGTACCCCCCGAGGGGTGTTCCCGTTTAATTTCAGAAGGACAGGCTTTAATGTTTACTGTTTTGCCATTTCTCTGAGTCTTTTTAAAAATCTTTGCTTTCAGAATCAATTTTAGACCTTTTTTGTTTCTGTTGTTGATTGAAGTGCTATCCAAAATAGTCTCTCATATACATCAGTGTGTGGCAATGGCAGGCCTCTATAACCATCTGTGCTGCATGTTTTGGATAACCAAGACGTTATTTTCAGTGAGGATCTAATGTTATTCACTGTGTATTATAAGCTAAAAGGAAATAAACAAGCATATATGTTTGTGTCTTTGATTTGGTCTTGTTCTTGGCTCATTTTCTTACCTGTTAGTCAGCTTTCTGTCACTGTGGGGAAAAAAATACCTGAGATAAACAACTTATAACAAAGAATAGTTAATTTTGGCACATGACTCCAGAAATTTCAGTCTACGGTGACTTGGATCCACGGTTTGTGACTTGTGATGAGGCTCCCCATCAAGGTCAAGAGTGCCTGATGAAGCAAAGCTGCTCACTTCATGGCAGCTGGGAGGCAAAGAGAGAAGGAGTGCGGGTCCCAATATCCCCTCAAAGGCACACCCCTGTGATCTAACTTCCTTCCACAGACCCCATCGCCAAGGTTCCACCACCTGCCAATAGCTCCACAGGCCGGCAACCAAGCAGTTAATGTACAGGCCTTTGGGGGACACTTGAGATCCAAACCATAACACCAGTCTTTCTTTTCCACCCTGGAATCACTTTCCACTATTGTCCTTAAAACCTTCTTAAAGCTGACCTCATATAACATAGCACTCTAGCTCTTCACCCATCTAAACTCCCTTTAAATATGGGTCTGAATTGTTCTCTTTGCTGACTAGCATTAAAGCAAGTTTTAAGCATGACATTTCGAATAGCAGAACCTAACCTCAGTGGCTACATTGTACCACACTCCCCTCATCCCATTTCTGACATTAAAAAATAGCAATAGTGTGGCCATAAAACCCAATGCTGGCTCATATACCCAAAATCAGCCCAAGTGAATTAAATAGAAATTAGACAGGGGCAAGGAAAGTGTAATAGATGCTCACTCACTTCTTCTAATCAATTTTGCCTTTATTTGCAAGAATCTCTATGGACTTTGAGTTTACATGAAGGCAATAGATGTCTATATTGCAATGAGAAAACAATATTAAGAATAAAAAAAGCACTGAATACGAGCAAGAGTAAAAGGGGAAAGGGTGAAAAAGGTAAAATTTCTAATCAAGTAGAATTGCTTCAGATTAAAATTTTTAAAAGCACATATTATCTAGTCCAGGGGTCTTCAAACTACAGCCTAAGGGCCAGTCTAGGCTGCCAGCTCTCTCATGACCATTGATTTACTTGTTGTCTATAGCTGCTTTTATCCTTCAATTGCAAAACTGAGTAGCTGTGCCAGAGACAGTAGGGCACACAAAACCTGGAGTATTTGCTATCTGGCCCTTTACAGAAAGATTTTATTGATGTCTTATTCAATCTTCATATTCAGAACTTTGTAGCTCTAAATATGTACTTAGAAATTAGATTACACTTGCACTCCCAATACCCTTATAATCTTTTGATAATTTTGTAATAAAACTCACCGACTTATGTTTTATCCAGGAAAGCGTCTGTGTGTGTGCGTGTGTGTGTGTGTGTGTGTGTGTACACATGTGCGTGTGCATGCACACAAAGTTTGGGGGTGCCCTAAAGTGAAACATAAAACACACTTGCTACTAGAGCTTCCTGAGGCTTAGCATACAGAGTCAGCTGAGATACAAAAATTAGAAAACTCTATTTGAAACTAAGAGATGGGAGGTAGAGTCCCAGTGATATCACCTTGGACAAGTCATTTAACCTCCTTTGCTCGCCTTCAGAATGAGAACCCAGATGCCTCCTTCTCAAGGTTATATACATCTAATGCAATTATCCACATGCAAATCATTTGTTACACCATAAATTACACAAATACACATTGTGGTTCTCACCGGGTGCCCTGAGTGCTTTTACTGTACCTGGCCTCCTGATATCCTCACTGTCAACCAAAGCACGCAGTTGCAATTCACCCCACCAACCCGCATGAGTTCTCTACACTGCTTCAAAGAATCATTGCAAAGAAAGCATCACTTAGAATTAAGTCTTGAGACCAAAAATCAGCACATAAGGTACTCTGGTCCAGGTCCGCATCTGGAGTAATTTCAAAATAATCACCTGAGGAGCTTGCCATTTCCCCCCACCTATCATGGCATTTCTATACCTGACATTTCCTCCCTGAGCTAGTCGTTCATACCTGTCTCCCTTCACTTCTTCCCTCTCTTTCTCTCTCTGCACTGTCTCCTTGCATCCTCACGCCAGTCCCCTTTGATCCTTTGCTCATTTCTAATTCTGAAGGCCCTTTGAGAAAGGGGGAGGGGAGGAAAACAAAAGGTTAATTTTCTCCAGCCTGCCCAGGCCGACTTAATGTAACAGAAGGCAGCAAATTGTATTGATTTAGTGACATGCAACTGTCCAGAAAGAGCTATTTATACATTATTCAGGACAAACACTGTCATAATGGACAAACAGCAGCAGCATCTGGGATGTTAATGTCTACAAATAAGATTATTCTTTGAAAGGATTAGGATGAAGCATTTTGTGTAATTAGATTTCTCCGTTTCAGGAATGAATTGCCTTTTAGCAGTAAAAGCTGTCACTGAGGGAGCCATTAGCTCCTTATAACTGAATTAAATGCATAATTAGTGACATGATCACATTAGGATTTGTTTCATTTTTAACTAATCTGAGGGGGGAGGGGCCGGGGGAGAGTTGGGGAGCGGAGGCGGTGCCATTTCCAGGTCACTGCGGCCTTCCTCAGCTGGGATAGGCCTCAGCTGGCGTGCTGAAGTTGGTAAAAGTCAGGCGTGTGTGAATCAGAGCCCGGGCCTCGCCACGGCGACGGCCGGGCTATTCATCACTGGGTGGTGGGTGACAGTGACTGATGGGCTAGGCCCAGGCCTGGCACTTCACCAGTGCAAGAATCATACGAGCCAGGGAGCAGAATGACAGCTGGAGCGCTGTGTCAAGTGGTGGAGAGACCAGAGCTATTAATAATGTGTGCCACATGATCTCGGCTGCGAGAAAACAATGATTTAGACATTGGTGAGAATAAAGATTTTACATTTAGTCCGGGGGTGACTCTTCTCCTTGGCACTTGTGGAATAAATCGCTATGCAATCAGCATGTATGAAAATCAGGCAATGCATACATTAGAGACTAGAGCCTGAGGGAGGGTGATGAGAAGGGGTTTTAAAATCCTTGCGTTGGCAATATAAACAGTTAATCCAGTCCTCCTGACATTTCTGCAAATGCTGGAGGTAGCTGGAGAAAGTAAGTAGACAATGAGAGGGGCTTTTGTACTCACTTGCTCACTTGGTCACTTGGTACTTTCTTGTTGAACATCTTTCCCCCTTTCAGAGTCTCCATAGGTGCCATGAGAGGAATGAAGAGATATGAAACATTGTCATTACTACCCTCAAGACGCTTCCAGAATTGAAAGGGAGATGGGATGTCAAGTGCGTATGCAGGAATACACTGACACTTTCTTTACTTTGAGGGACCTTTAATTTTGCTTCTTAGTCTGAATGTTAGGTGGAGTAGAAACCAAAGCCACATCATAAAGGAAACTAGGCAAGTATGTTTCCATTCAAATTGTTCCATGTTTAAGGAAGACTGATTCTAGCAGAGGCAGCACTAGGCAATGGTACCCTGGGAGACGATGGGCTTCTTGAGCTTTCAGAAGGGACTACCTCTCAGCTTGGCCTGGACAATCTAATAGTATGGGAACTGGCAGTGGTAAGACATTAGGCTCTAGATGTGTTGAAGTTTCTGCCTATAGTGATGGAACTTTTCCAGTGATCAAAGGAAAGAAGGGCAATATTAAGATATTCTGTTCCCTCCAATATTCATTCCTTCTCCTCACTACTGAAGCCTACAGAACAATTTCATTTAGATATTCATGACAGCCAGAGTTTGCTGGCCCAGGGTAATCTTTTGATAGACTATGACTTAAAGTCAGGAAATAAATTGAAATCTAATGACTGGATCGATATCCTTAAAATCTTAGGACTTAAGATCTTAGGATTCTATGATCAAGATGTGTTTTACAGAAAGAAATATTAAGTCACAATGAACAAAGATAGTCATGAGAAAAAAGTTATTGATAACCATGATGATTTAGTAAGATGTTCTCTGCACCCTCCTAAGGGATGGCTTAAGTTCTACTAAACTCTTGCTAACCTTCATTGTGCCAAAATCAAACCAGATCCAATCCTCTTAACAAATAGCTCAGGAAAAGTCAACAATCAAGAAGAGAGTAGAAATTCTCATTCCTTAAAGCTGTCATTTGTATGAAACTTAAACTTTTAAAACAGACTTTTGTGCATCACTTGAGAAAATAGAGGGCTTTCGTAATGTTATGCCAGGAAAATGTATGTAAAAATTCACATATAACCTTTATATATTGGTGAGCATTAAGATTTCCTGTTCTTTGAGGCAAATATTGACCTTGACTTCACCTCGGTCAATATTTACCTCTCAGGTCAATAGATCTTGATGTTCACCTCAACAGAAGTCAATATCTACTTATTATCTCATTTCTATCTGTCAGGTACCAGTGTGTAATCAGTAATGTGAATTTTCTTCCCTTATGCATTTCCTGAGGTTAAGGTGGGATTAATTTGGGACCTTACACTTTCCATTTGTTAAATACCTTCTCCCCACAGGAGCTAATGGCAGTTTCATGCAGAATATTAACTATGTATTTTTAATCTTCTTCCATTACTTCCACTCATCCCAAATTCAGGTATCAGATGGGTAGCAGAAAATGTTTTAAAATGAAAACAGCTTTCACTTATTCAATAAATATTTATTTTCTGCCATATATCTGACAGCAGACTGCATTCTGGAGCTACAGTAGAGATATAGATAGACATGGTCCCTGCCCTCAGGAAGCTTACTGTTAAGTATAGTACTTCACAAATCTTTATTTGTGGAAGGATGTCTAGCAGGCTGCAATAGCTCACTAGAAAAGTGTCTAGGGGTTTTTCGTTGTTGTTGTTTTGCTTTGCTTTTGGTTTGGTTTGGGGCAGAGGATGTAATTTTTACAAAGAGCATCCATATACCTAATGGTGAGCTGATGAGCAGGTTCTTGGGGAGGGTGAGTCCCAATGTGTTGCATTTGCTAGCTTCTATGGTATAATTATTCCAACCATGGCCAATTGTAAGCTACCAAAGTGAAGTCTCTGACATGACATTGGGAAGAGAGAGAATCATGGGCCAATTCATGCCACCTCTAGCACAGCGCTACTAGTTACCCCTAACCTAAGTTTACCACTATCCACTATTGACCTTTAACTATTTGATTACTTATGTTTCATTTCCCTCCTCCTCTTCATCTCTCTCTCTCTCTCTCCCTCCTCCCCTCCCTCCCTCTCTCTCTTCCTCTCTCTTTCTGTCTCTCCTCTTCTTTTTCTCTAATTTTTTTGGGAGCAAACGTTTTAAATATACAGATTCTAAAACTCTCAATCAGCAGATATGCAGTGAGAATTAGAATGTGTTTAAAATTTCACGGATGATACTAATTCATGACCAGGGTAAGGAACACTGGCCTAGACTCATAGACCTCACATAACATTACTTATGAGATTTTAAAATTGAGAGACTTATAGATTCCACCTTGACCTTTGCCCAAGGAAGAACTAGATTAACTTCCCTGGAATCTTTCATCAATGCCATGGCACCCTAGTCTTCCAACCACCTGGTTTTTTAATGTTTGATTTTTCATGATCTCTTCCTCCCTGGAAATTCTCTGTAAAATCTGATTTGAACTTTTCCCTCTTTGATCTTATTCATGTAGAAGCATCAACAGAATTTGTATCTACTCAGAGTAACAAGAGTCTAACCATAAACTATAAGCAGTACATAAGGGAATAAGATATATTGTGCCATTTGAATGATGAAGGAATGTCTTTTAAGTCATTGAAAGAAGAACTTTAGATGGACTCTAGCATATTTAATGTATGATAATTTACTCTTAAGAATACTTTTGTAACTTCTGAATAAATTTAGTTACTCTGTGTCATAATTTATATAGTTTCAATAATAGATCTGTTTATAAGATAGCTTAAACTATAACCTTCAGTTGAGAAACAGTTTTTGTAGATTTCTGCATGAGAGCATTAACCATGTCCTAGACACATTGTAAGGAGGCCCCTGGAACATGGAGCAATGATGATTGCATGCAGTCTGACCCTGCTAGATGATGCATCCTTTGAATGCTAGCACTGGACCATGGTAGGTACTTAAATTCCAGGAGACTTAGACTAGGAATCTACTTACTACTATGTCACTACAAACAAGCTGTTTAATCTCTTTGAACTTTCATTTCTTTATCAGTAAAATGGGAATAATAATACACACCTTATATTTTTGTTGAGAAGGTAAGTTGAGATACCATAAATCCAGGTGTCTACCAGTCTGATGGATAGAAAGAACATGACAGAAATTTATTTCCCACTCCTTTGCCCATCACCACTACAACCACCAAACAGACAGGGATCAGGGTGAGGGCAGCATTTGACTTATGTATTCAAATATATTATATATACACACGCGTATACACAAATACCTCTTATAAGTAGGGACTCGAAAATTGGGGTGATGAAGAAATGATGGCAATAATGATGACAGGATAAAAAAAGGAGGAGAAAGAAGAATCTGAATATGAGGAGGCACTATGGCAGAGAGATCACAGTTTACAATTGGCAGAAGAGGTTCATCAAATGAAATGAAAAGTCGTCCCAATGGATTATCATTGGAATACTGTGAAAAATAGAACTCAAATTCCTGAGAAAAACAGTTAATCTATTTGTTTCATTTTTTAAAAGCAAGAAATAAGTATTTTCTCTAGATAAAGACTGGTTTTAAGAAAATTTAAATCTATAGGAAATCATCCAAAATAGATTTCTCAAGCAGCTTGACTAAGAATGGCCAATTTTGAACACCAACCAAATGAAGAGATATCAAGCTTTTTTTTTTTTTTTTTTATTCTGGCATTTCCTAAAGAGGAAAGAAAGACAAACATCAAAATGCAATCTCTATGAATAAATTTAGGTTCATTTAAAAACAACATAATATCAACTGTGCATTCCAGAAATATACTCCTGTGTTTCTATATTCACATACACATATTTGCTTAATGTTCAATGTTAAGCTCCAAACCAAATTCTGCCAAAGAACCTCCCTAAAACCCACAGGTCTCAGAGTCGTCTCTTCCACACTCTGAGAAGGCTCTTTCTTTTCACAAACCCTTGACAACCAAAGCAGTTCAAATGTGTACAAGAATAATTTCAGCCTCATAGACTGCTCACGGTTTGGGTGAATTGCTTTCACTCGGGGCAGATAGCTATGGAGGCAAACTGTTCTTCCTCCCTGAATTGTTTCATTTACCTGTAGAGATAAATAACAGTCACCATAGAATTTCCCAGCTGCTTTTCACTGTCTTATTACTTTATTTTCCATCCAAGATGTACAACATAGAATTCAGTCAAAAGAAAAACAGCTTCCAGTAGCAATGATACTCATTTCCAATAGATCTGTACAGTCTGACACAGTTAAAATGGCGATCATTTCAGTTTTAAACTGGCTGTGACGAAAATCAATAGATCTCTTTCACCTCTGAAAAACTGGGTTCAGATCTGAATTTGCTCTCAAGTGAAATCAATTTGGTGGCCTCTTAACCCAGTGTCTGGGAACCACTGGTCCCCATCACACAATCACCCTGTTGCTTTTATTCAGCCTGGTTGTCTTGACTCTGGAGAGAGGAGGGATCATAGGTGAGAGAAAAAGTTGAGATGGGGTTGAGAATGAAAGTTGGCTAAAGGGGAATCTGAAGACCACCAGTCAGGTGACACCACCCTTCCCAGTTCTTTACCAGGAGGGGAGTTCGGGTAGGAGAAGAGGAAAGAACAACAGAGCTTGATGCAGGACTCAAAACTATAGAGAAATTTCCCTTCCAGGCAATGCTGGGTATTTCCTTTCTCTTCTGAAATCAAAATAAAACTTTCACTTAAAATTCACAATAAAAGTTAAAACGAAGTGTTGAAATGCAAACATTTCCAAGACTTATATCACATTATTTGAAATGGTAATTCCTGAAGAACCAAAAACTTAAAGCATCCTCAAAAATTCCAATTTTAACCAATTCTTTATGTAAAAAAATCTACTGATTAGATTTTGGGTTACTGATGTGTTAAATAGTCTTCTTAAAAATAAAATTTATAGATATATAGATATAGACATGTAGAAACAGAGAAAGAGAGAAAATGATATAGATTATATATAGAAGGAGAAAGGCAATTCTTTTCACAAAGTTATCAACAACTATCATCAATTTGGAAAAGCAGACATTTTCAAGTGGGCTAGTTTTTTAAATTTTTTAATTCCTGCTCCTTTTAATTTTTTAAGAATTTGGTTTTCAGTACAGTGAAGCATTTACTTATGAAAATTCTGCTTTAGATCCATAGTCTACAGCAAAACCGTTAATCATTTTTCTCTTCAAAAGCAATCAAATATGAACTGGAACTTACAGTGCTAATTCCACTTTTTAAATGAAAAACATGTGATTTAATTTTTTATTTCCAAAGTTGTAAAATCACAATAAATATGGACTTTGAACTTATATATTTAAGGAATTTTTCACACATTCTTAAAGGTTTTCTAAGCATATTTACTTCAATATTTATTAAAATCATATTATTTCTCTAATTGTTCTATAAAAAGTAAATAAGCACAGCCATTGAAGATTCTTAGAGTTGTCAAAGTTCTGTTTTCTTAATTTGACTTGTAAAGCTCATGATCTGGCCTACTCTACTTTTTCAGTCTCCCTGGACTTCAGGCATCATTGGGAGTGAACTTGTTTTACTGCCTCAAACTCACCGAAGTACTTTCTTGCCTCAAAACTTCTGCACCCACTGCTCCCTGTGGCTCCCCATCCTTACCCCTTACATATCTTTACCTAGTCAAAACCTATTGTTTTCCTTTTATCTTCTGTTAAGTGTATGATTTAATCATTTTAGTAAATTTCTAGAATTGTTCAACAATCACCAAAATCCAATGTTAGGACACTTGTTCCCCAAAAGATTCTCATGCCAATTTGTAGTCCATCATTATTGCCAATACCAGGCAATCAATAATCTGCTTTGTTTTTCTCTTCTGGGCATTTCTTACAAATAGAATCATATGATATGTGTTCTTTAGTGTCTGATCTCTCATCCACTCAGCATATTTTTGAAGCTTTATGTTGTAGTCTTATCCATATTTGGTTCCTTTTTATTGCTAAACAAAATATCCATTGTGTACATCACTTTTGCTTATACATTCTCCAATTGTTGGACACTTGGATTGTTTCCAAATGGGCTATTATAAATAATGCTACTATGAATATTCATGTAATGAGGCATACATGTTTTATTTCTCTTAAGTACATATCTAAATTAAGAAGTATGGAAGGTATGATAAATTTATGTTTAACTTTTAAAGAAACCACCCACCTATTTCCCAAAGCAGCTATTCTGTCAATCCCTACCAGCAGTGGATGAGAGTGCCAGTTTCTCTGTATCCTTACCCACACTTGATACTCTCTTTCTTTTAGACCATGGTCATTCAAATGCAAATGAAGTGGTATCTCCTTATGATTTAATTTGCATTTCTTTACGGACTCCCGATGCTGAGCACCTTTTCATGTGCCTCTTACCCATTTTTATGCCTTCTTTAGGGAAATATCTAGATATTTTGCTCCTATTTATTTATTTTCTTACTATTGATTTGTTATGGTAGATACAGGTGTCATTTGTCAAATATATGCTTTGCAAATATTTTCCCCTTGTCTGTGTCACTTTCTCACCTCCTAAGTGGTTCTCTTTTGAAGCACAAAATCTTTTCATTATGATAAAGTCCAAAGTTTTAGTTCTTTCTTTTATAAATCATCCTTTGGTGCTATATCTAAGAACTCTGTACCTATGTCAAGATCATGTTTTTATTAAATATTTTTATAGTTTATAATTCAATCTGAGGGATTTTTGTTTGTTGTTTTATTTCTTGGTCTGATGCATTGAAGGCAACATTCTAAAGTCAATTTTTGCAATCATTTGTTGAAAGACTAACCTTTCCCCCATTAAATTGACCTGACTCTCAAATATGCTTGATTGATATGTCTATCCTTATACCAGTACTACACTGCTTTGATTACTGTGTAGCAAGTTTTGAAATTGGGCAGTGAGTCCTTCAAATTTTCTTTTTCAAAATTATTTTGGCTTCTCTGGACTATTGCATTCAGACATTTTAGAATGAGCCTGTCAATTTCCACAAAAATCCCTGCTGGGTATTATGGAAAATATTACACTGAATTTTTAGATCAATGTGGAGAGAATTTTTAACTTCACCATGCTGAATCTTGTAATCCATGAATATCATTTCTTCAGATTTTTTTTTAAGTTGCCTCCATAATGCTCTGGAGTTTTCAATCTTGCACATTTAACATCCAGTTTATGCCTAGGTATTTTATTCTTGATACTATTTTTATTGGAATTGTTTTCTTAATTTCATTTTTGGAGGGTTCATTGCTACTACATAAAAATAATTTTAAATTATGTTTGTTGATCCTTAATCCAACTATCTTGCTGAACTCATTTACTAGTTGCAGTAGTTTCTGAGAGCCTGGCTCCAATTTAAAATCCTCTGTGTGATCTTTTAGGCCTGACCAAGACAATTGTCTTTCCTGGCAGGCCTTATGCAGGGAGGCTTCCCTGCCCCTACCAGACTTAGTGTAGCACCAGTACATTGCAGTTGTCTGAATTCTGTAGTCAAGGGCTCAGTTCCATCAGTGAAGGCTATTTGTGCTCCTTTGCAAATCCTCATCCTGAAGCTTCCTTATTAGGGTCCTAAGATGAGGTGCTTCCCCAAGTACCTCTGCTGAGACCTCCTCATCAGCAATGTTGGTTGAGGCACTTTGGCTCCTTTGATTCAGTATCTTTCTATGCCCAGCCCTCTCTTTCTGCCCTCTTCTGCCAGCCCAGATGTCTATAAAGAGGTAGCAGCCTTTGTCAGCAAGTTGATTTTTCAGTCTGCACTGCACACACCTGTCCTTCATCCAGTGCCATTCCATGGAGAAAAACAGCAATGAGCCAGTGCCTCTTTTGTCCCCTGCTTTCCCTGTCAGGGCTAGTAAATAAAAGCTAGTTACTTCCTGTTTGTCTCATTGTCTTAATTGGCCACTAACACCTGTATTCCTGATAGGGGAAAAGCATTTAGTCAGTCTTTCATCATTAAGTATAATGCTAACTGTAGTCTCTTCACAACTGTGCTTTATCAGATTGAGAAAGTTCCCCACAATTCCTAGTTTTGGAAAGTTTTTATCATGAATGGGTGATACATTTTGGTTTCTGCATCCGTTCAGATGATCATGCCAATTTTGTCCATTATTATTGATATGGTGTATTGCACTTACTGATTTTCATCCTTGAACTCCTGGAATAAGTTGCACTTGGTCACCATATACAACCTTTTATATATGTTGCTATATTCATTTTGCTAATATTTTGTTGAGGATATTTTGCACCTACTTTTATGAAGGATAATGATGTATAGCTTCCTTTTCTTGCAACATGTTTGTCTGGCTTTGATATCAAAGAAGTAATTACAAAGTGTTCCCTCCTCTTCTATTAAATGGGAAAGTTTGGGAAAGATTGGTATTATTTATTCTTTACGTGTTTGTTGAAACTCACCTGTGAAATGTTGGGGATGCAGATCAGTGGTAGAGCACTTGCTTAGCCCCTGTGAGGCCCTGGGTGTGATCTTCTGTGTGCTCTAAGAAAGAGAGAGAGAAAGAGAGAGAGAGAGAGAGAGAGAGAGAGAGAGAGAGAGAGAGAGAGAGAGATTGATTCATCTGTGAGGTAATATGAGTCTAATTTTCTTTATGAAAATATTTTCAATCTAATTTAATTTCTTTTTTATAGGTTTATTCTGATTTTCTGTTTTTTCTTGAGTCAGTTTTGGTCATCTGTGTCTACCCAGGAATTTGTTCATTTCACCTAAAATGACTAATACATTGGCATAAAGTTCATAGAATTCCCTCCTAGTCCTTTTCATTTCTGTAAGAACAGTAGTACTACTCTCTCTTTATTCCTAATTTCATTGGTCATCTCTCTTTTTTCTTGTTCAGTCTAGTTAAAATTTGAGAATTTTTTACCTTTTCATAGAACCAAATTTTGATTTTATTAGTTTTTTTCTATTTTCTGTTATTGATATCTATTCTATTTTCTTCCTTTGACTTCCTTTAGATTTAGTTGGCTTATCTTCACCCCCTTGTTCTTTAAATTTGAAACTCAGATTCTTTGTAATCCTTCTTTTTTACTAAATATAGCTGTTTAAACCTATAAATTTCTTATCTCTGTCTCAAAAATTTTAGATATTGTATTTCAATTTCCATTCAATTCAAGCTATTTTCTAATTTCTCATGTGATTTCTTCTGAACTCAGGGTTATTTATGTGCCTTTAAAATTATTTTCATAGATTTGTATTCTTCTAAAATTTGTAATTGAGTTCTAATTACTTTCCAATATGATCAGAGAACATGTGTGATTTCAATCCTTCCATCCTTTTACACAGAGTGAGATTTGTGTGGAGGCCCAGTATGTCTATCCTAGGAAATACCCTATGTACTCTTGAAAAGATTGTGCACCTTGTCTTGTTAGGTGGAGTTTCCCTAAAGTCAGGCAGATAAAATTGGTTGATAGCATTGTTCAAGTCTTCTATATCTTTGCTGATTTTATTTCTAATTGTTCTATCAATAATAAAAGTAAGATATTGAAATCTCTAAATTTTAGTGTTGTATTGCTATTCCTCCCTTCAACTGTCCATTTCTGCTTCAATTATTTTGTGAACTTTGTTGTTGGGTATTATGTTTGTAATTATTGTATCCTCCTGATGGCTTTTACTGTTATATAATACCTCCCTTGTCTCTAGTAACATTTTTCTCTTAAAATATAATTTTTTATATTACTATGACTAATCCCATTCCATCATATTTTCTGTCAGCATAAGATATTTTCCATCATTTTACTTACATCTATTGTGTATTTGAATCTAAAATATGTCTCTGGGAAGAACATAGTTGGATCTTGTTTTTCTTTTTCAATACAACAACTCTGCTTTTTGATTGGAATGTACTAATCTGTTTGTATTCAATGTAATAATTGATATGATTAGGTTTACATATGCCATTGTGCTATTTATTTTCTATATTTCTCATGTCTTTTTGTGACCCTGTTCCTCCTTTACAGTCTTCTGTAGTAAATTGGTGCTTTTTTTGTACTATTTTAATACTTTTATTATTTTTTGTTTTGTTTTTTACTAAATCTGTTTTTTAGTTGTTGCACCAGATATTATAATTTATTACAATTTACTTCACATTAATACTAACAACTCCAGTAAATAAAGAAATGTTGCTCCACTGTAACTCCATTTTCTCCCTCTGTGTGCTGTGATTGGTAAGTCAGTTAGATCTTTATATAATACTAATACAAAGTATAGTTACTATTTTATGCAACTGTATTTTAAATCAGATAAGAAAAAACATATAGGTACACTGTATCTTACATTTTCCTACTGAATGAGCTTTGTTAGTCCTCTTTTTAATTCATGTGATTTCAAACTGCTCCATATAGAGTCTTGGTTGACAAGGCTTTTTCTGTCTCCTTAAGCATTTTTAACATGTCACCTGGCCCCATTGTTCTGCATGAGAAGTCAGTTCTTAGTTGTGGTGTGATTTCCCATATGCAAAGCATTATTTTACTCTCACTACTTTCAAAATTTACCTCCATTTCTCTGGCTTTTGACTGTTTGACTATGTTGTACCTGGGTATGGACCTCTTTGTGTTAAGTCTATGGAGTTCATTGAGCTCTTTCATTTTGTATGTTAATGTTTTATCATTTTTTCTCAAATATTATTTCTTTCCCTTCTCTCTCTCTCTCTTCTCCTGGTATTCTCATTGCAAGTATGTTGATATACTTGATGGTGTCCCACAAGTCTTTGAAGCTCTGTTTATTCTTACTTGATATTCTTTATTCCTTTTTTTCAGATTATATAATTTTTGTTAATCTGACCTTAAGTTTTCTGATTTTTCCTTCTGCCACAGCAAGGAAATATTTCATTTTGATTATTCTACTTTCTAACTTCAAATTTTTCACTTAGTCTTTTTATAATAATTTACATACTTTTACTGATATTCTTTGAGGAGTCATTGCAGTCAGACTTTTCTTTAGTTCTTCAAACATGATTTGCTTTATTCTTTGAGCATGTTTACAATATCTGACATGAGTTCTTTGTTTACTAAATACAGTATACGAGCTTTTTCAGAGACAGATTCTATTGACTGTTCTTTTTCTCCTGTGTATAGGCCACACTCTTCTGTTTCTGTATACTTACCTATTTTTATTGAAAACTGGTCATTTTAGGTAATGTAATAACTCTAGATTCTCCCCCCTTTAAGTTATTGTTTATTTAGTGACTTAACTAAGCTTGTAGAGTCTATCTTCCTTGCAAGTGTGTGACTGCTGATACCTCTGCTGATTTTGTTATTGTTGTTTCATTCATTTTTATATTTAACTCTGTCTTCCTAAGAATTTTTAGTCAATCAGCCTATTTTAATCACCAGTTAATAACTGCTCAAAAGTTGTGTTTAAAGTCCATAAGGTTTTACTCTTTGGTAAAGGAACCATGTTAGTAGGTTAGAAATCGCACTCAAAATTCGGGAAGTTTAAAAAATCTGTCCGCTTTTACTTTTAGCCAGGAATTCTCATGTCTCCTCTGACCACGTTTTAAGCCTCACATTCATGCAGAGTTAAATATAGAGCTAATCCCTTTCCAGTCTCTTTTGAGCATGTCTATGACTTCTTACAAGTGTGCATCCTTTCTCTTAATGGCTACCTCACTTCCCTGGATCTCCTGTTGAATTTCTTGATTTCTGCTAATCTATTGCTACTTGTACCCCAAAGATAACCTCAGGCTAGCTGTGGATCTGGTCATTTCTGACTCCTTGCCACTGAGATTGCTACTGTTTACAATAGTTCTCCTAGGCATGCACTTATTCCAAAGCAAGTCAGCCCCCTCAAATAGTTGTTTTAGCTTATCCTACTCTGTGCCAGGAGGACTAAAGGACTAAAATGATACAAACTCCCACCATTACTTGAGATTCTATGGTTCTTCTTGAATAAATATTTCTAAATTTGTTTTATGATTTTGTTCAGTTTCCTTAAAGCTTTTGTCAGTTCTATCATTGACTGCTGAGGAGGGGATTTAGCTAGCTCCTTCTTCTTCTATTCCAGAAGTTCCCTTCCAAACCTGCTATTTTTGTCACTTATCCAGTATCATTTCTTTTCAATATCACTTCCTAAGCCTTAAATAAGTTCCTCTTTAAAGTCTTGACAGCACCCTGTACTTTTGATTTGAAAGGATTTTTCACATTCACACAAGTAACTTCTCTTAATTGTCTGGTTCCCTCAGTAGGCTATAAGCTCACAGAGGACAGGGTATGTCTTTTCTGCTCACTGTTATGTCCTACTTGCTACAAAGCATTTGGCGCATATTAGACACTGAATGAAAATAGATAATTTGCTTGAATGTAATTTAAATCCATGGAGTTATTTATTCACAACAGCTGTTGTGATTGCCAACATGGAGACAAAATGATATCATTTGACAGATTCTAGCCAGTCTTTGACTCATGTCAACTACACAAAATGTCAGGTATACGTCAGTGAATGTTGCTAGGGGGAAAAATTCTATTTCTCAAAACAGACAATGCACAGTATTTTCCAGTGGAAGGATCTCTGGATCATCAGTCACATGGCAGAAGAACTTGGGACTACTACCACTTAATTCATGAAATATGGTATCATTAGTTTATTTGGACTGATATATGTTAACATACCTCTAAACATTAGGGAGCCAAGATGCAATAGTGGTAAATCTTCACACACTCACAAAAGTACTGTCCTAACTTGTGTAAATACCTAGTTTGACATATTTCATGAAGATGGGTATTGAAGCTGTCCAAGATATTTTAGGCTTGCATTTAGTTTTTGCCTAGGAAACAGAAACTAGTGCCATTCTTATTTTAGAGCCTAGCAAAGACACTATCAGAAGGAGACTGGGCCAGAGGCAGAAAAGGACAGATCTCTGACAGATGCTATGAGATATGTATAGGGAGGGCTTAGTGAACTCATTTGAACATTTACTGGACTCTTCAAATTTTATGGTATGATTTTCAAACTGTGCTTCATGGATCTCCATGGAAGAGCCTTAGGAAATAAAGTTGAGAACTGAGAGGACCAAGTTACAGATTTCTGGCCCCTTATATCTTTTACTGCCACTCTCATGTGTTTTATGTATTGGGGTTTTTCATATTTTAAAGGATTCTTGACAAAAACAAAACTATGGTTTAGGACTATGTGTAATTGACACAGTTGCTCTTGTTAAAAATGCCTTTCTCACTAGATCATTGTGAGTGTTAAATGAAAAACTACACTTGAAAATATTTTGCGATCTTAGCCCATGCAGGCTATTATAACAAAATACCACAAAGTAGGTGGCTATAAATAACAGAAATTTATTTCTCATAGTTCTGAAGGCTGGGAAGTCCAAGATTAGGCAATAGTCAATTTGGTATTTGAGAAGACCCACTCTCTGGTTGATAGGTAGTACTTCTTCATTGGGGCCTTACATGATAGAAGAAAATAGCTAGCTCTCTGGGGTCTCTTTTGTAAGGGCACTCATCCTGATCATGAGAGTTTCACCTTCACAACATAATCACTTCCAAAAGATCCCTCTTCCTAATACTATCATCTTGGACTTCAACATAAAAAATTGGGGGTGAAGGAGCACGTAAGCATTAATTTCATTACATTTGCAAACTTTAGACCAATGGGAAGTCCATGGTGAGGAAATAATCACTTGAGCTAAAACCGACCCAAACATTTGCAAACTTTAAAGTGCTCATAAAGTTGGATATTATATATGGTTTCCACCCTTTAGGAACCTGTGGCCAAAGATCAGCTAACACAGCAAAGACATCTATATCACATCTATATTTCAAGCTCTTTGCCATTTATCCTTAGATTTTCTTCACAATTTTTTAGAGGTATTCATAGAATCCACAGAAGCTAATACATTGTTGGTGCAGAAACTAATCGATTTCACCACCTAAGTCTCCTAATTCCTTGGTAAACCAAGCCCCCAGGGACAGAGTTCTGTAGCCTAAGATATTATCACAAAACAATATTTCTCTTTATGAAACAGAAAGTGTTGAAGTTCTTTAATTAAATTTCATGATTCCATTCTGTCTTTAGTGTTGCAATGGCACGAGTTTTAGAGGGATGATATCCCATTTAATTCTGGTTTTATCTCACTCCTCAGTGCCTTAAGAGAAGAAAAATAAGCATCCCTGATCTTCATTATTCTGATAATAAAGAATGTTCTCTTAATTTCCTATTGTTGTGTACAAGATTTAGTGCTTACCCTTTAATTTCAGTGTCAGAATGTGAACTGTAATTAATTTTCATAAAATGGAAAGCAATAAAGTCAGATATATTAAATGCTGGCTGTAGAAGTTGAGATTGTATAATTTACAATCGGGGTGGTGGGGGAAGAAACAGCCTACATATTAAATGAGTGATAACTCATTCTGGCTTCAGCTTCAGAGATTATGAAAGCGGTCAACAAACTGTTCAAACAAAACCTCCAAATCTATGGGGTATTTGGAACCTTCTTAAGAAGGTCTATCAAACGTAGTGTCACCTCTCCCTATTCCAACATTTGGATAGTTTTATTATCATTAATTAACAATAATAATATGCATAGACCTAAATTATCACCTAATGAATCACCTAAAACCTTTCCTGGGCATTATTTGCAACAAACTATAGATAATAGACCATAATTCTAGATCAACCATAAAATAAGTCAGCTTCCAACTGATTAAAATGCAGGTTCCCTTCACCTTACCATCAGAAAATCCATAGAAAAGTAATGTTTGAAACTGTGAATAATTTTATGGTGATTATTTTTAAATTTAGACTACATACTAAAAAGAAGCTACATACAAATTTATTATAAAATTTTGCTATATAAAAAAGTATACTCTGGTTGGAAGCATTAAAAGGTACATATTCTTTATTGTCTTATTTGGCTCAGGACACACCCCTGAGGGAATTGTTCTCTGAAAGAGTCATTAAATGAGCAGAAAACTGACTTCTCAGTTAAATGGAAGCTTATCCCAAATATTAGTGGTTCAAACTTTACAGTGCACGAAGTTCTTTCACACACATTATTTCAGTGTAATTTCACAGTGCCCCTAAGGGGAGGACAGACCAAACTCTGATTATCTTGTGTATCAAGGTGAACACTGAGAAATGAAGTAGCTTGTCCAAGTTCACAGTATCAGTAAATGACATAGTCAGACACAATTCAAGCTTAGGACCCTCTAAATTCAGTCCTAGGGGCAACTTAGATAACAACAACTGATAAGACCAAGAGAGAGTTCATTAATTGATGTGGACCATATTCGCTGAGCTGTATTGAAGTGTGTTCATAAATATTGAGGCAGAAGACAAGGTCTCCAGGTAGAAGCACAGCAAATTCAAACACCATTTGAGAATTAAAAAAGACCATTCAGGCAAGGAAATAATAACAGTTGCAATAATTTCCAACATATTAGATTTTACACTGTGGTCATGGAGACAATTAGGTCTATGCAGCATGGCCCTCAAACTATGTTGACCTTAGCTTTAGCTCAGTTAATTATCCACATTTTACCTACTCAATAGAAAGGAACACACATAGGACATGCTCAATCCTCTGCAGACCCCACTGCTAAGGGTTAGAATGGAGGTGATTCGTCAACTGGCAGTTACCATGGAGATAGGAAGGAGCCCCCACCTTGGAGCTGAAAGATTATAAATAATAAGTTATTATTTTTATATGTACATAGAAAAATTGATGTATATGAGAGAAAAAATATGAGAGAAAATTAAATCATACTGTAAATTTCAAATTTACTCTGAAAGGCAAATTCATAAGAAAGAGTTATCTCTTTTATAATTAACATTTTTACCTTGTATTTCTATATTATTTGGTTGTTTTTATAATGAACAGGTATTACTTTTATAAAAAGAAACCAAAAAGTAAGATTACATTTTATAAAAAACCCTAAGTTGTAGTCTCTGTTACTTATTGCCTGAAATGTATTAGTTAAATTGACAGCGTTGCTGAGATTACATGTCAATTGTGGCCTGGACTCCAGTCTCAGTTGAAATGTAACTCTCTTCAGGAAACCCTCCTGAACCTATACAGCCCTCACCAACCCTATAAATTTGGTATAAATCATACTCTTCCCTCATCCCGTTTCTTCCTGCATAGCACTTCTCCTGGCTTAAAACTACAAATTTACATATAAGATTATTGGCAAAGCCACCTAAATCTAGGCAAGAGGGATTTTATCCTGGGCCGCTTGCTTTCAAGTACCACATCTAACACAAATGTCAAAATTCTCATATTCTTTTCATTTTTCATACTCTACTAATCAAACTGAGCCATGCAGGCCAGAGTACAGAGGGCTGAAAGAGTGAGTTTGCACCAGGAAGAAGACCACCACAGCCTATGCCCTGTGAAGAGAGAAAGGGGGGGGCTACCTCTCTATATGAAGTTGTCTACCCTCAACACCCTAGAGCAGGTGGCATTTCCTAGATGACCAACTCCATCTCTCTCATCTTCTCTAATAAAGAAGTACCTAAGGAAAACTGCCTGAAAAGGAATGTTAGAAAGTGAGACATGAGGTATATGACATCCCTAGTCCCCTGGGCATGGAGACAATGCCCAATCCTAGGCCATTTTTGGATATCAAGTCATGCAAGACTCCTGGGCCCATCTCACCTTCTATCTTGCCCTGTGCCAACAACTCCTGGCTGCCATTCAGAGTCACAGGTGGCATAACTGAGCCAAGAGATAACAAGAGTTCCATTAGCCTCCAAATCACCTGGTGACCCTCAAGACATTCGCATCCAGGCTCTGAATGGAAACAAGAAGTGGGCCAAGGTCTAATTAAAATGGCCACTCTTAAATCCTTAAGGATCTGATATGTGGTTTCCATCTGCAGCCTTGCCCATAGCTAATAGATCAATCAGGTTTGTTAAAGGCAGACCTAATTGCTTAATTTGCTAAGGAATGTGGTACACAAAGCTCTAGCCTACTACCATTGGTACAGGGCCTCAAATATGGTAGGTAAACGATTAATGTAGGATGAACAAATGGTCCAAAACAAAGTTCTGAATACAACATAGCATGTGCCTGCCTCTAAAAGCACTTGTAATGAAAGGAAATAGCTACATTAAAATTGAGATGAAGGGATCACTTTGCACCAGGCAGACAGTAGTACTGACAACCAGTGACAATAAAAGTCAATGGACCATTACCTAAATCACTGACTTCATTTTTCCAAAACAATCCCAGAAGTTTTCTATTAATAATTCATACCAGCCAGGTGCAGAGGTGCACACCTGTAATCCCAGTGGCTCGGGAAGCTGAGGCAGAAGGATCACAAGTTCAGAGCCATCCTCAGCAACTTAGTGAGGCCCTAAGCAACTCAGTTAGATCCTGTCTCTAGATAAAATACAAAAAGGACTGGGGATGTGGCTCAGTGGTTGAATGCCCCTGAGTTTAGCCTCAGGTTTCAAAAAAAATTAATTCATACCAATAATTTATGCTGAGTGGTGAAGACTTAACAATGTAGCACTGAAAGATACTAGCGTCCCACCACCCATCCCCAGAAATAATCCCCAACTTCTACCTCATGCTCTGGTTCATTATAATTTTGTTCTATGTAGTTTTATTTCTTCAAAGATTATCTTCTTTTTAAGTGAAGAAAATATAGGCACATATAAATGAAATAAAATTATCTTTTGAAAAGCTGCATTAACTATGCTATCAGTCTATTGTTTAAATGGAAAAGTGCAATTATGTGTTTAAAAGCAAATAGAATGCAATGTGCATAGAACCTATAATTGCAAATGGTAATTCCTATACACTAGGTCAGGGATGGCATTTATTGTATTTTCTAATCAGTACCTATCCCCTACAAGGCCTTTAATAACTTTAATAACTTTTAAAATGATGATTTTTATCTGTCAATAATCAACCTATGGTAAGTCATTATCTTATGCATTGCTCTCTATCAATGGGAAAATGAACATCTCAGAGTAGTTCAGCAGAGTTTTGTTAATGAACATATATTTCCTTTCCATAAATATCTAGTTTTAAAGTGATACCATGTTTTATGTGCAGGAACTTGTGGATATGAGAAAATAGAAAAACATTAGCAATGAATAGGAAGGGAAAGACATGTGAGTATTGGTGGAAAAGAAGATACATTAAAGGCAACTACTTATCATCTTTCACTTCTATCCTGACTTTGAAAAAATATTTAAGAATGTCATTACAAGTATTCCCAGAGCACAGGCAACCTTTAGTAAAATAGAGAAATGGGAAAATGTCAGGAATAATCTAACACAGACTAACTTAATTATTCTGTACTATTTTGTAGTTTACAAAAAGTATTTACACCATTGTCTCATTTAATCCTATAATACTTGCTGAGGGCATACACTGTCTTGTTAAATGATGACAAAATGGAATTGGACTTTAACTACAATGTAAGTTGCATATCTAATATCCATCCCTTTTTTTCCCCTTCCCAAAAGTATCCTGATTTTGTCCACACCTGTGCCCTCTTCTGTGATACCTTACATGTTGCAAAAGTCTGACTCTATCCCCAGGCAGGGAATGGTTCCTATTGAATCAAGTCAACCATGGTGATCACTTTCCTCTGGCCAGTGACTGTCTTAGGCAGTGTCATGTGATGTGATTCCAGTCAATGAGCAAGAAAATAAGTCTAATAGTTTCTCTCACATAGAGACAAGGACAGGATGGCTCCTGTCCATTTGGGTAGAATAGAGACTATTGTGGGCATCTCACAAATAAGTCAATGACCCCAAAACTGCTACATCCAGTTCTAACTGATCCACTTGATAGCTCCATTTGGACATTAATTGGTACCCTGAACTTAATATATTCAAATTAAGACTCTTCATTCCCCCACCTCTACCCTAACTTGTACCAGTCTTCCCATCTCATTCAATGGCATCTCAATGCATGCCAAAGTCAAATCTATTAGCAAGTCCTGTCAATTCTCACTCCAAAAATGGCCCTTTGTCCATTTCTATATGTTTCCACTGTTACTATCTTCACCCAAGACCAATGTCTCATGCCTTCCTGATTGGAACTTTCTTTTTCTATTCTAGCCCTCTTCAAAATCTAGACTCTATTCAACAACCATAGCCAACTTTGAAAAAAGTAGATCAGATAATGTTTCTCTCTGATGAAAGCTTTCAATTGGCTTATCATTGTATTCAGAATAAAATACACAAAAAATAAAAATAAAAAATGAAATACAACCTCCTTAGCATAGCCTTTATAAGCCCTGTAACCCTAATCCTCAACCTCCATTACTTCTAAAAATTCATTTCTATCTTATGCCTGTTCTTTAAGTGCACCAAGAACATCACTGTTTGGAGTCTTTGGTCCCACAGCTTCCTCTCCAAGGTATATCCTCCCAGCAGATCTTTGTGTGGCCAATTTCATCTTGACAGTATTTGACTCAAATGTTGTCTTTCAAAAGAGTCTACTAATTCGATGTGTCTCCTGCACATAATCTCCAACACATGATCAAGTTATAATTTCTTCATAGCCTTATCATTATCTGAAATGGTCTCCTTCATTGATAATGTTTATTTTCTGTCTCTCCCCATTATAATACAATTTCCATGAAAATAGGAATATTTTCTGCCTTGTTTGTTTTACCAGAACCTGGAACACAAAGTTGGCACTCAATAAATATCTTTGAAATGAATGAATGAATACCAGTCACTTTGCTAGAAATACAAGAGTAAATGTACCTTATCTTTCAATGAACTCTCTATTTAATAATTCATTTCAGAATTCTGCTGAAAATACTGAGCCCAAAAACTTGACAGGGAAACCGAAGATCTACCTAACAAGCAAAATATGCATGTATTAAATTCTTTTATTAGTAAAAAAAAATCACGTTATTTTAATTCACTGAAATTTAGGGGTCATTTAGAATAGCCAACACACGCACTGCACAATACAGAAATATTGAGGGCTTTTACAGCAGTTGATTTATTCTGCCAAAGACAGAAAAAAAAGGAGCAAGTACAGGGAAGGTAGGGAAGGCAAGAGGGAAGGGCAGAAGGTAGGAGAAAATGGCAAGGCCTGTGAATGGAGATCATTAACCAGAGAACAAAAGATGGCATGATTGAGTAGAGATGATGAGATTTCTGGAATTAATAGTTGACCTAAATTCTTGCCTTACACAAATTTATGATATGTGTATATATATTTATCAGTCCCCTTTATTTGGGTCTCTCCATAAGTGAAAATTAATATTGCATGAGCATTTGCTGCAACTGCATAAACTAGCCTTTCTCAAATAATAGCCTTTCGCTGTCAGATAAAATTTACCCCAATATTATATTTAATCAGCATTGTTTTTTGAGAGTAGATTTTGCTACTTATGCAAAATATCTTTTATAATACTGAAAACATTGGCATCTTTTGATGTTTTATGTCCAACATTACAATCTAAAGAAAAGATTTTGAATCCATCCATTGTATCAACTAGTGCTCCCAACTTGTGAACATCCACAAATCTGCTAATTAAAATATTAAACATGACCATCAAAAGAACTCTCCACATTGAAATTGATTTCTTTAACACTTCTTGCAAATGGTTGACCAGAGGTAAACCCATCTGATGATATTCTCATTTACCCTCATTTCTCTTCCATGAGCATAGGATATCATAAACCCCTTCAAATAGTTTATTGAATACAGGATGTCTAAAGCCTAAAGGAGCTTTCCCCTGAGGTTGTTCCATGTAACATTAATCCCAATCAAATAATTGTGGGGGAGGGGATAAAAAATAAATTGTCTAAGTCACAAAGTACATCATTCTAAACTTTTGTAGCTCAAAAAAATCTTTGCTTTTTTATTTTACAATAAAAAAATCAATATTTTAAATATAATTGACCACAGAACTCTTTTATTTTCCATAGCCTATATTATCTTCCCATTGAATTACTGTGATTTGAAGCTAGAACACATAAAATCATTGATGGATTAAATGATGGGCATAGATGGAGTTGAAATTTCCAATATTTGAAGCCTAAGAAAATAGAAAATATGACTGCCTTCTGTTGAGATATGTAAGACTTATGAAGTAGTTTGGGGAAGAAAGTATAAAGACTTTGAATTCAATATTGTGCATATGAACTTTAAGATGCCTTATAGACATCCCATTAGAAAACTTAAGTTCTCTTTGTAAAATCCTCTACCACTTAAGCAATCATATTATTACACAATGAGTCCATGTTTATTCACAACTCAATTTTTAACAGAATACTTCACCTATCTTTACTGTATTTTGCCTCTGTGTTGAGAAAGCATGACCCAAGTCACCCATAACTAAGAGGTGAGAATAAATTCCAACAGCAATAGCAATTCTCTTTCTGCCTTCATGCAGTTGTTCTTCACTTGTGAAGTTCATGAATTTCCATACCTTCCCATTCAATTTTATATTACTTTCCAGTTACCTTCTGTTATATGGAATGAACCACTACAAAGCTCAGTGGGTTAAAACAACATCCTTGGTGATGGTAGTGTTGTCTTCACTGTCTTTGTCTTGCAGCATCTTACTATTTCATGGATTGGAAATTCAGGACCCGGGTGGAAGCTCCTTCTCTTCCTCACGATGTTGCCTTAGGTGATTTTGTGGTACTCAGCTGACAGATGGACTAGACTGAAGGCAGCAAGGCAGTTTCACTCATGTATCTGGCGTCTTAGTGGGGATGGTGAGAAAGCTGGGCACAGTTGGAATTGCAAATGGAGCCCCTACGTGCAACCTCTCCAGGTTAGCAGTCTCAGAGTAGTCCCACTCCTTGCATGGTAGCTGAGGTGTCCTGAAGAGACAGGAAGTAAAAATCAGCCAGTCTTCTAAATTCTGAGCCCAAATACTGTCGCCGTATCACCTCCTCCATATTCGGTTGGTCCAAGCAATCACAGAGCTGACCCAGATTCAAGGGAGGCAAGCATAAATTCTACCCCTAAATGAAAGGAGTATCAACTAATTTGTGACATCTTCAATCTACCACACATTTTCATAATAGTCAAGAACTCCTGGGGCTAGGGTTGTGGCTCCATGGTGAGCACTTGCCTAGCACATGTGAGGCACTGTGTTCCATCCTCAGCACCATGCAAAAATAAATAAATAAAATAAAGGCATTGTGTCCATATACAACTTAAAAAATACTTTAAAGAAAGAACTCCTGCTCTGAAACCAGGGTTCCAATCCTGGCTCTCAAGCTCTCCCTAGTTATGTGACTAGACTAGTGACTTAAACTTGCTTTGTCTTTGCTTTCCTGTGTATAAAAGGGGGTATCAAAAATATTCATTCAACATAAATGTATTGAACATGTTGTATGAAGCAGCTGCCTGGGGCCAAAATGAGGAATAAGCTAGTCTATTTTTCAAGTAGCATTTCTAGACTAATGAAAGAAAAGATGTGCATTCATGCATTTTATCAGTAAATATTGAATAAGTGTTTACAAAGCACCAATAGAAGTATTTGTACAGATCTCTGCTGTGTAGCATGAGTAACTGAGATTGTAGAAATCAAGTTCTTTCTCAAAATGAATTTTGATTAAATGGGATCTTAAAATCATTCATTTCCAAATTCTGATTGGTGAACACAGACTTGACCTGAACATTCTACTTTTGAGTAACATTTAGACAAGAACACTAGTTTCTTTCCCAGTTCCCTTGTTTTGGCAAGGTTAATTCTGACAAAACTCACACGAACACTTAAGGATAGTAAAAGACTCCATTTCCATTTTCTTCACAGAATTAGCAAGTATTTTTTTCATTCAAACTGAATCACATCTCCAAAAATACCTGAATTTCAGATAAGGCACAAGAACCACAGAGAGACCACCAATAGTGAACCAGGTGGAAATGATGAGTGCCACGTGAATTCTCTCTTCTCTGCTGGGAATCCCTTTGTGAATGGAAAGTTAGTATATTCATCACCTTTCATTACTATAACAAATTACTTGGGACAGGTTCTGTGACAAAGGCTGCTTCTTGACTATGTCACTTCATAGTCCTTGGTTGACAATGGCAGGAATGCATGTAGAAACAAGCAATTGATAACATCTCAAGTCAGGAATAGAGAGAGGCTGAGGTCCCACAAACCTTTCGGGAACATGTCCCAGTTGACCCAAGGGCCTCCCATGAGACCCACCTCTTGAAGGTTCCACCACCTCCCAACAGTGCCACTCTGAGGACCAAGCCTTTATCACATGAACCTTTCAGGAGACACACTGAGACCATAACCAAACCACAGCAGTTTGTGCTAAGGTTCACCTTTAAATGGAGATAAGAACAGAAACCTCATAAAGTAGCTGGGAGGATTTAATAAGCATTTAAAGCACCTGATCATTTAAAGCTGAATGATTATTTAGCCCAGTGTTTTGACATTGTATCTTCCCAATAAGTGACCATGATGAATTTGTCATATGGTAATAAAATATCCCAGTATTTTTGTCTCTGACATATACCTCCAATTCCCATTAGTCATGTTCTGTTGTGGTATCTGATCTGAACCACAACTAAAGAAAAAGTAAAAGAATACAGAGTTTTTCAAGACAGACTCAAAGATCTTTGAGGGCAAGGCTCTGTCCTCTGACTGTTCAAACTCAGGTTTTTGCACATGGGAGAGATCACCAAATGTTTTTGATAATAAGGACCTTGAGGTACTTGATTTTCATGCCAAAAATATTCAATGTCCTTAAAAGCTATTAAATGGAAATCTGGTAATTTTAGGCAAAAGAAAACCAGTACTTTTTAAAAGTCATATAATAGGCTACATTTCCACAGATTGCTTAGAAACAAAGTATTAAGTTTTACTAACATGTAATGAGAAGGTTTTTTTTTTTTCTTTACTGTTTTCCAGTCTGAGGACTATTCTCTCCATTCTTTTCAAAGTGGTCTTTGTTCTGTGAATGGTCCTTGACTAGTGGCCAAGCCCTGCCTTCTGGAGCCCCGAAATCAGAGCCGCGTGAGTCACAAGCTTCCAGCCTTGGAGAATCCTGACTCAGAACAAGGCAAACACTAGTCCACATGATAGGCCCTTTGATAAGAAATAAAGTGATTGAAAATGGAGAATAAAATGCTGTTCATGGAAATTATCTGGTAGTAGGGGGTAAAGAAATGAGTGGAGGGCTGTCTCCCGTTTTATATATTCAAGTCTTGCAAATAAGAAAATAAAACCTCCACCACCCACCCAACCCAGGTAACTTCCTTTTGTCCCCGGACATGCACTATTGACTCTTCAGTGTGTAATTCAGGCTGCAATCCACGTAGTGTCCCTCACCTGGCTATTCCTTGGGTTGCTATTACATATATGTTAGGGAGAAACCCTTCTTTACAAAGCAGATCACCCCTTTTTCTTCTGCAGGTGTGGTTTCATATCTGGAAACCTATGTTCACCTTCTTGTGAATTTCTGGAAGACCAAGGCCAATATATCAAGAGGGCAAATCCACCCCACCCAAGACATAGCTCCTAATTGTCCTCCTTGCAATCTCAAGTCAGCTCACAGCGATGGACACTACCGGAAGACAAGACAGGAACTTCACGGGACAGGGACTGCCTATCAATATCTTCAGAATCTGTAGGAAAATGCAAAGCCCTCTCTGTGACATGTAAAATTTCAGAGAGCTCAGTTGACAAAAGCAAGTTTGTATTTCCTGCGTAGGCCCACTGACTTGCCCTTGTGTGTTGAAAAGGTGTTTGGAAACACGAAGCTTGGTCTGGGAATGCAGGCCGAGTTGTGTGCCCATCCCCCTTCGTCCTTTGCTTGATGGACAGCTCCTCAGCAGATTTTTGGCTCCCAGGGCTGGTGAGAGAGAGGTGAGGGAGCGAGCGGGAGGGAAGGGAGAGGGGGCTGGGCATTTCAGGGGCAACTTCCCCCCAGCATTCTTCCTTCAGAATTTCACAAACCCTTCTAACAGGGAGTCCAGTCCTCCCCAATAAAACCAGTCGCCTTGGACCTCCTGGCTGCTCTGTGTGAAACTGGCACCAAAGCACTTAACCTGCTGGATCCCCTTTCTCCAGACACCTGCCCAAGCGGCAGACTAAACAAACAGGGATTCTCCACTGCGCAAAAGTTGGCTTCTTTCACTAGGTCTCCCATCTGTTAAAAAGCCATTGTCTGCGAAAGTGTTCAGCTAGCTGGGGAGCGAGAGCGATTGCATACTGAACTGCCCCCTTTTCCCCATAAAAAGTCCTCTTTAGCATTTTCTTTTCTCCCTGGTTTTCATTGCCTGATTTATTCATTGGTTTCACCTCTTCTCCCCTCCCCCTTGGTTCGGGAGGAGAGCCTCCTTGTCTTGGGTTTCTCAGGGGTCATGTCTTTTCAGTCACCAGGACAATACCCGCTGCTGGCATCTGCTTCCAGATCCAATCAGCCATATTGTGAACACATCCTGCCAGAGAATTGTTCCTCCTTTTGCTCGGCTTTGTTGCCAATTTCATGCCATGTATTGCTTCGTGTTTTGTGCTTCATGAAGCTGTCACGGGCATAAAAGTGGCCTGACCAGGGTCGTAGTAAAAGGGGTGGGAATGAAACATCCACCAAAGTGTTGAGCAGGCCACCCACAGTCCCCACACACTCACACCCGCACACACTCAGTCTCCACGCTCACACCCAGCCCCCACACACACTCACAGTGCACACGTACCCACAGTCCCCACCTCACAACAGCACACCCTCACACACAGTACACACAGGCACAGTGTACACACAACCCACACACACCCACAATCTACACACAACACAGTCCCCCCACATATATAAGCACACACACAGTTCTCAAATACATATATACAAACCCAGATGTGTTCTCACACCGTTTTGTTTCTCTCCCCAAGATTTAATAGGTACCCTAGAAAGGTACTTTATCCAGAGGAGAAAACAGATTTATAAGGACTCATTGAGTTGAAGCCCCTTAAAACTGATAAGGAATATATGAAGTTGGGGGTTGCAAATGTTTAAAATAAAAGTTCAAAGTTTTTCTACCCCCCTTGGCTGTTCCTAGTTACACACAAAATATTAATAATATTAAGAGCACAAAAGACAGGATTTTATAAGACAAATTAAAATATCCCATGTTAAAAGGACAATATCAGAGAAAGCACATTCATTGATTCTCCTTTTGGGGGACATGAACCTTTCAAAAGGAACTTTAAATAAAGAGAAGGGAGTATGTCAACAAAACATAAAAATTAACTCTTGATTTGGAAGAAGGTACCCACAGCCCCCTCTCTGAGTCATGGTTCTTGGGTGTTGGAGAATCACAACCTACCAAGAGGCTCTCTGTAAACCATAGATTAGCTTGAGGAGCACAAAAGACTAAGTCCATTGCAAAGCATTTCTGGAACTACTCTAAGTAAGAAGGGGAGCTGCTGTGATTCATCCCATCATTCAGAGACCCATTGATCCAGTAGATCCAGTGGATCTGCCTGAGGGGAAGTTGTGTTTCTCCTTATGTCACAAGTGAGGGCAAAAAGAGGGAAGGGGGCAAAATCCCCACTGTGCAAATTTCCCTGAAGTCTCATTTTTATTTCTGTGTCTTCGCTTACTGTTTTCAAAAAGTTCTAGAGATTTTGAGTATAATATACATCTGAAAATAATATACTTCTTGATACTATGTTTGAGCTATACTTTTATTTTCCCATGTTTCGAAGCCAGCACCATGAGTAGGTCACCCTGACTTTTTCTGTATGAGCACGTTTTAGTTGTTGACCTTGTGAGTCCCAAAAAGGGGGTTACACAGACACAGAGAGAGATGCCAGCCACCTAACAAGTCAAGTCAAGAAGTCTTAGATTAAAACTACCTTCTTGACACCTCGATCTTGAACTTCTACCCTCTAGAACTGTGAGAAATAAGTTTCTGTTGTTGAGATCACCCAGTCTCTGGCATTTTGTTATGACATTCCAAGATGCTCCCTGAGGTACGTGAGAGTGACTGAAAGATTTGAGAAAGAACAGGACATATGAGTACTGCATGCCACTGTCAAAAATGAAGTGTCCCTTCACAGACTGCCCTGGGACAGGGCTGGCTGAAGTTGATACTGATCTCTATCCAGCCCACCACTGTCCTTACTAACTTCCTGTCCCTTGTACCACTTATGCTCTCTGAGTGATTTCCTCTCCTGGAAAGTAATTCATCAAAGTTTTATATGAAATGGAGTATGTTACTGCCAAGAAAGTAAAACACAATATCAAGGAAGCAGGACACCTCACTCAAGGAAACCACTAAAAGTGTGCAGACACCTACCAACCCTGGAAGTTCCCATTCAACCATAAGTTCTCCAAAACATTGGTTGAGCATCTACTACATGTCAGCTGCTAGACTGAATCCTGACATGCAAAGATGAGTAAGTCACAGATCTGTATTCAAAGAGCTCTGAGTCTAAGGAGGGAGGCAGGCACTTACTTGGGAACCCACGATACATCCCATGCTATAAAAGTTGCTCTACAAAAGTAGAGTGGATTGTAATTTCCAAGGACAAATGCTTTCCTTCTGCAAAAGTGGAAGGGTTGGAAGGACCTGGCAGGCTAAGCCAGGAGGGGCATGTGCAATAGAATTGAAATACAAGATACAGAGAACTTTAAAAATGGAAGCATTAGGGAGGGAACACCAATGTATAAAGCCACCTTTCACAGCACACAGGACTGGAGACTGAAATGTGAGCACACACACAAGAATAACTCACTAATGTGGGTTCAGAGAGAAAAGAAGATGACCACCTCCAATACTCAGCTTCCTAACCTAACCCACAAATCTGCCCCCCATGGGCTTTTTTCATGACTTCATTATTTCTAACTTTTTCAAGCGCCTTTTGAAATTCCAAATGCATCCCATGTAACCACAGTCCAAAATGTGCTCTCTCTTTTTATTGTTTCACAATTTCTTTCTTTCTTTTCTAGCCCTATATTTTTTTAAAATTTATGTGTAATAAGGACATTGAGCCAGCAAGACTCGTAAGAGGGCCGGAGCCAGCTTTGTGCTCTGTGTGAGCGTGTATGTGTGTGTTAAACAATTTCATGGACATCTGTCATGCACAGTTAACTTTGCATTGCTGCATTTTAAGTGGTGGGCCCAGGCTTGGCCGGCAGTGATAAAGTAGCTGGCAGTTTTGAAAAAGCCACAGGATAACAGAGCATGAATCATAAAACACACTACTGTGTAGCAATATCCAAGTTCATTCAATGCAATGAAACCATGCAGAGGCCCTTTATCCCCAGCTAATTATGTGGAAACGGCTAAGACAATAAAGCATCTGGTGGTCTTTCTTCCCCATTTCAATTTTTCTCAATATTGTGACAGGGGAAAGTATTGTGCCTTTCCCAGGGTAGTTGCAGTGAAGAGGAGTAAAAGCAAGGGTCAGGGAAGAGCAAATAGATGAATTTATAACTTTCTTTTTATTTATTCCTTCCCCATTGTTTCTCTGGAAGTTTTCCTTCAAGGCTGTATTTTGGGATCACTATTCTCATTTCACCCTGCTTGAATCCCCCCTTTTTCCTCTTTAAAAAAATACCACCCAAACTGCCAGCCCATCTCTGATTCCCTGTTGCTGGTGGGACTTTCCCCACCATGGGCATCCAGGAATATAAGTGTAAAATTTATAACCACTCTCCTAACCAAGATTAAGGGGTGGGTGCATACTTCCTGGGATGAAACCCTGTATGTGATTTCCTTTCTAAAAAGAGGTGATGTGAGTGGTCACTGTGATTAAGGCTTGTCCCAGAGAGGATTCCCAGTAATTGCCCGGCACATGGTTCTTTTTGCCATTCTCTTGAAAAACACACGCAAGTGCCATGTGCTGCACTCCTGGGGGTTTTGATGAAAGCCCCTTTATAGCCATGCACTGTGCGATGAGACCCGAGCCAGAGTCTGATGAGGTGACTAATTGGTACCACTAGCTTAAAAAGCTAATAAGTTAATTAGATTAACTTTGTTCATGTTTGCACAGGGCTTTGAAGAGGAAAACACCGCAGGAGCCCTAAGCTGCTCTGAATCAAGATCCGATGCAGTTCTGAGCTGGGTAAAAGCTTTTCCTGCAACCGTGTGAGTCTATCATTATTATGTTCTCTTTTGTTTTGTTCTGTTATTTGCTTCCTCAGCCTAATTTTTCTCAAAGGCCAAATTATTGTGACATGATATGCCTTCAGTACCTTCTAGTGCAACATTTTCAGTTGTAAATTGAAACTCCACTTAAGACCATTATAGAATGTTTTTGGGTTTTGTTTTTTTCTCACTTCTCCGGGTATTGTTGTGCCATGATATCCAGGTCATTTGATGCTAATTTAAGATAGAACAGATCCAAAGATAGAATTGATTGCAAGATCACCTACATGGTATTAGCATTCTCTGATTTGCTTAATTTTCCAATACCTGAAAAATGCAATCGGTCTAGAGTTATGGTGTAATTGTCTTGTGGAATTTTAGCATTAAATAAACTTTGTGTACATTATCAGTATCCCTTTATCCATACCCGTCTGCCTATCTGACTATCCATCTATCTCACATATTCAGCAACAAACATTGAGCATTGAAAGCAATGCCCAGGAGATAGAGGATGACGAAGACAGAGCCCAGACCTCAAGGAACTTTTAATATAGGACACATGACATCTCATCTGGATTAAATACCTAAGGGCAGAGCAAGGAGAGAAACTGTGCCCTGGAAGACCCAGAGGAGGTTTCAAGACCAAGGTGGATTTGAGTTGAACCTCAAAGAGTTTAGATAAGTAGAGAGGGAGGAAAGGACATGCCCTGGGAGAAAGAGATAGCAGAAAGATTTTGACAAAAGAGAGGAAACGTGGTGCATCCAGTTAAAAAATAATCCATTGGCTGAAGTACACACACAGCTGGAAGTGAGGATGGGGCTGGAAAGGCGGGATGGGGTCAGATCCTCAGGATCTTTCTCAGGTTTGGGGCCTTTATTTTTGTTTGTTTGAGCAGGAAAGCAACATGAAAGGAATCTAGCAAGGAAAGACCACGGTGAAAGCATTTTGAATTTGTCCTTTAAAAGGCAATAAAGGTCTAAAGCAAAGTAGTGGCAAAAGGTGATGAACAAGAAAGGGAAGAAAAATACAAATATTCATGAGCTTTCCAAGTGAAAAATAAAAATAAAGAGATGATTACGATTGAAGTGCACAGGATGATCACATAAAGTGGCTTTTTTATTTAAAGAGTTGGAAAGGGTTTGCTGGGGACTTTTATGACTTATTTTTCTTGGTAATGATATTTATCATTTTTAAATGAAAGATTTTAAATTTTATCAACCAATATTGGGATAGTAGCATTTCTAAGGGAAAAACCAAAAACATAATTAGAATAGCATGGTTGCTGTTCTGAAACAAAAAATAGTATCAAGGTTCAGAGTGATGTGGTAGAAGAAAATGCACAGGAATTAAGGTGAGACTCTCTGAGCTTTTATTTCTGTTTCACAATATAATAAGCATAGCTCAGGGCAAGTTGCTTAATTTATCTGACCCTCAGTTTTCTCATCTATACAATGGAATAATAATTGTACCTGCCTTACAGAATTCTTACATGGATTAAATGGGACAGCTTGTACCAAATGCCTGGTATGTGAGAGATGCTCAATAAATGGTACTCTTCTATTCCATTATTATCACTGACAAAAGGTAGAAGAGCTGGGCACAGTGGCACACCCTGTAATCCCAGCAGCTTGGGAGACTGAGGCAGGAGGATCACAAGTTCAAAGCCACATTTAGCAAAAGCAAGGTGCTAAGCATCTCAGTCAAACCCTAGATAACCCTCTAGATAAAATACAAAATAGGGCTGGGAATGTGGCTCAGTGGTTGAGTGCCCTTGAGGTCAATCCTAAGTACTCCCCTGCGCCCCCAAAAAGGTAGAAGAGTGCGTGACCTTCACAGCACACTTTCTCATCATTCATTAAGCTGGTCTTGGGAAGCCAGGCTGCCCAGGGAAAAAGATAGTAGCAGTCAGTCTTTCTTATTTTATAGTCTCCTCTTCCTTCTTCTCTTCAACATCCAACATGGATGCTCTCTGCTGCATGTTCAATTGGAGAAGGGTATAAAAAATATCTTTGCCTATAAGGTCTCTGCATTGATTTTCTTGGGCTGCTTTAACAAAGTACCAAAAAATTGGTGGCTTGAAGCAACACTAATATATTCTTTCAAAACTGTGGAACCCAAAAGTCCAAAATCAAGGTGTTCTAGGGCCATGTTCCTTTAGAAGGTTCTAGAAGAAAATCTTTTCTTGTCTCTTCCAGTTTATGGTTGCTCCTAGTGTTCTTGTCTTGTGGGAACATAATCCTAGTCTCTTTACATGGTCTTGTTCTCTGTGTCTCTGAATGTCCTTGTATAAAGACACTCTCATTGGATTTAGGGTCCAATCTAATCCCATTATCTCGGTCCTGATATTAATTACATCTGCAAAAACTAAGTCACATTCTGAGTTCTAAGTGAATATTAAGGGGTGATAAATACTTTTCAACCCCCCACAGTACTTAAAATCAAATTGATTTCTCTCTCAGCTGAGAGGACCTAAAAGAATTGACATCCCTAGAGCAATGAGCACATCTAGTACTCATATCTTGGTTTCTAATGTCATTCTCTTTTTAAAGAAACAAGGATTTCTTGGAGAAATAGTTGATTCTAGAACTGGAGACAGGAGCCAACTGGAAGAGCTCTTGATGGCAAAACAGAGAACAATTTGAGTAACAAAATAATTAAAGTAGTATTGAATTATAGCCAAAAAGAGAAGATAAATATCCATGAGTCCATACTCATATAAATACATGATTAAATAAATTCATAAATAGGAGAGAAGAATCCCATAAAATTTATGTAAGTATTTCATTCTCAAAAAAGGGGAGCATAATATCCATTCCTTAGGTGTGGGCTGCAAATGGTGGCTTCTTCCCAAAGTATACAGTGTGAAAAGAGGGGAAGAGTAACTTTCCAATGGAGAAAACTGACAAGCATTGTATCATCCAGGTGACCAAGACCAAGACCAATTGAAAATTACATCTAAAAATGGCACTTTACCTCTGTGATTTTTCTCCCAATAACCTATAAACCATTTTATCACTGACAAATTCCAATAGTGCAGCATCTTAAAAATTACCATAGCAGTTCTCCCAGAAACTTTTAAGGTCATCAAGAACCAGAAAATCTGAGAAGGGCTAGGTCCAACAGGAGCCTAAGGTGTATGGTGACTAAATATAATGTTGTGTCCTGGATGGTATTCTGGAATGGAAAGAGCATCTGGAGAAGACCAAGGCAATTTAAATAAACTGTAAGTGTCAGTGAACACATGTCAGTACTGGTTCACTGCAACAAATGTGTCACAGTAATATAAGACATTAATTTAGAGGAAACTGGGTATGGAGTATATGGGTATTCTCCAAATTATCTTTTCAATTTATCTTTTCAATTTTTCTGTAAGTCCAAAACTTTTTTAAAAAAAATAAAATCTATTTAGAAATATGTCACTGAAAAAAATCCAATCAGGCTCATTCCCCTTACACAATGGAATAAATGTAAAGGAACATAATGAGCTGGAGTGTAGCACAGTGATAGAGTGCTTACTTAGCATTCATGAAGGCTGGGATTTAACCCCACAAAAATAAAGAAAGCTAATGAGAGCGGGGATTTTTTTTCTTTGCACACTTTATCTTTTAGTATAACTTAAGAACCTAGAGCATATCATGGTATATGAAAGGCTCTATGTAAAAATTTGTTGAATGAATTTAAAATAAATAAGCAAAACTTTAAGGAACTTTAAGGAATTTAAAGGGAACTTTAAGGAAATAAAGCTTTCTGCTACTCTCTATTTTCTTGGCTTATTTTTTCTATTTGTCTTTGTTGGCATATTTTCATCATAGAAATTTCTTTGAGAAAAATAATAGAATGAGACAAACATCATTACCTTATGCACATGTATGATTACATGAATGGTGTGACTCTACTTTGTGTATAACTAGAGAAATGAAAGTTATATCCCATCTGTACAATGAATCAAAATTTTAAAAATAAGTGAAAAAAAGAAATTTCCTTGAGAAAGATGTTTTGTGAATTTTGGAACTTTCTAAGTCCTTCAACCAGTTTATTAATTAATAGCTCCATTTTGAAGAGAATCCTTTGTGTGCAGGCAATTTCTTTTCCACCTGTTGTACTCATAGACATTATTAAGTAGGACAGGATATCTACTAGAGGCACTTTGCGTACAAGATAACCAAGCCTTTCCAGAAAAAAATGACCCAGACTTAATCTACCTCTATGTGATACCAAACAGCTGATGACTCATAGGATATACAGATACTCAAAAATCACACAAGTGTCTGATCAAAATTTTGAATGTTTCCACTAAGTGGAAAACAACTTTCTATTAGTGGTTAGCAACTTTCTATTTAAAATATCAGTTCCTTTGCTGGTATATTTAGAGATGAATAAAGTCTTATATTATTATTTTTAAATCAAAATTTTGAAAACTTAGAGTTAAAAGGAAGCTGTGCTTTCAAGGTTCAATTCTTCCAGCTGAATAAACTCATCCTTTTGACTGAGACTCTGAAGAAGTTTAAACACAAGCATATGAGAAATAAAGAATGGAAAGTGAACAATAATGAAATGAAGAAAGCCTAGAGTACAAGGCTCAAATGTGTTTTCTTGACTGTCAGAATGTGAGATGTTTGGATCATTGGGCTGCAATGGAGTAAGAAATCACTTCCTCATGTTTCAGAGGAAGAAATAGTAAAAAGAGTGGCCATCAACTGTCTAACTTTGGTGATTTCTACAAGTTAAAAGGAGACCAAAGTATCCTGAAATGTTAAAAGGCATTTAAATATTTACTTCTTGATAGAGGAGGAACCAGTCCAAATATGATAAGTAATGTCCCCAGTGCATGGCAGAGTAAGCAGGTATCCCAGGAGGAACCACAACTTTCTAGGTGCCATTTCCACCTCACAGTGTCATGAGGTACAATCCACTAAAGATTATTTATTAAGTCTAGGTATGATGGGGATGAATACACTCTCTTTGCAAGTCTGCTTCTCTATTGCTGAATTAATCACAGTCCTTATCACTGTGCATTATTGAACACTAGGAATACACATGGACGTGTAAGTATATATATGAGAGCAGATATGTACAAATAGATATAGCAGAAGTCTTTGCTTTCTGCCTCTACTTATCAATGATCCTCTGGACTTGGCTTCCACAGCCACCATTTTGCACTATGGGGTCATTGCTAACTTCCTACATGATAAATCTACTAGGCTGTTCTCCATCCACTTTCTCCTTGACTCTTCTGGTGCATTTGTCACTGTTGATCATCTCTTTTTGAAGATTCTACTTCATAGTCATCATGATGCTGAATCCTCTAGGCTCTTTCCCACTTCATCTCTAGTCTTTCTCATTCTCTGCTACTGGTCCTTTCCCTCCGTTCTTTAAATTTTGGAGTTCTACCCTTAGCCTATTCCAAATTCCCATTCCCTCCTACAACATCTTACCTACCTAATAATGGACCTTCCAAACAGCACAATCAAGCACGTAGTCCACAATCAGCACATAGTGCCATCCTTTCTTTCTTCCTTCATAACTAAAACTGCATTTTTCTCAAGACTCAATTGAAACATTACAAGCTAGCCTCCTTTATTGAAACCTTGTACCCTACTTTGTATTCCAGTAGCAGAGACACTGTTTTATGCTATCATAATGCACAAAGGACGATGGTAGTGATTAAACGAGGGATCAGGATGCATTCCGTTTGATTTTAAATTCTACTTTACCTTGATTATGCCTCAATTTCCTCATCTGTAAAATGGTAATAATAACAGAACTGATCTCCTACTGTATAGTGAGGATTAAATGAGTTAATATAGGTAAGAAACATGCACAGGTACTTGAGACATACTTAGTTCTCAAAATAAAAATCTAACTATAAGAGTTATTGTAGTATGTTGTATGAAATCAAAGCTATCTATTTACTTGTCTAACTCTGTTACTAGAATATGAGAACACTGAAGACATGTTATAGCCCATTCAACATTCTATACCCAAAATTTAACAGAGGGCAAATAGGTGTGTAAACTGTTAATTGATCAAGTAGAATATTTAGGTGAGAATAAATGGAGAATGAAATAAAAAGTGATATTGATCTGGAAGTATATTAGCTCTCCTGACCAGGCAGAAGTGTGATGCTTCCATAATAAAAATTGCAAAACTACTAAAAAAGAAAAAACAGAAGATGAAACATAGTAAGAGATTTCAACTAACTAGGAAGCTGCAGAAATCTAGAAATGCTAAAGGCAGGGCATCAGATAGAAACTGACCTGCTTGAAACAGGATAATGGAAGAAAAGAGAGTTACAAGACTAATGCGAAAGAAAGGAAGAAAGAAAGAAAGAAAGAAAGAAAGAAAGAAAGAAAGAAAGAAAGGAAGAAAGAAGGAAAGGAAGGAAGGAAGGAAGGAAGGAAGGAAGGAAGGAAGGAAGGAAG